>CM040246.1:88091602-88199775 GCA_022545495.1 Chrysanthemum lavandulifolium
AATGATGTAGTTTTGGGGAGTATGAAAAGGGAGGAAAAGAGGTGATCCGACCTAGAAACACCTTATAAATGTTGATTTAGGTGATGAGCGACAAGTTCACTATTTTGAAGTTTCAGATACTCTTCCTTTAGATTGCTAACATGCACGACATTCACTTGGAAAGGATGCGCATGCTTATACCTGAAAATGCACATACAAATGGTGGTTCATAGCTTTTGTGGTTTATATCATGTTAAAATCTATTGTTTTGTTTCAGAAATCAAAATCCTATCAGGATGTCTTTAGGGTTTTGCACTGAAAATCCAAAATGCTGGCAAAGCTCTTCATATGGAGACAATACTTTGTTTACAGTTAGCTATTTTTGATCAGCTTAAAATCCACAATTGTTGTTAATGGGGATGTGTCAATTTCGATCAACTTATTCGTGTTTGGAGTTCCAGAATAAAACAAAATTTAGGAAATTGGACAAGTTTTACGAGTTAAAGAATCTAAAAATGCTCAAGAAGCGTTGGAGTCGTTGATTAAATCTTGAGCTTCACTACGTATAGACTTCAAATTATATCGATTACCCTTCAAACTTCTTGAGATTTTTTGGTTTCGTTACCTCTTAAAGTTTGTGCAATCACATGTGTTAGGTTTTTTTCCAGCAACACATGTTTAGTTGTAGCGACTCTATTTGTTTTATAATTATACGTAAAAAAGTAAGTTTTCTATTTGTTTTTAAGTAAACTTAATCTAAACATATTTAGTTTCATGAATCTTTTCAGTTCTTATATAATTTGACAACTTTTCCTTTTTCAGCTTCTTTAATGTGTATTCACTTTTTTTTTTCGAATGTGCTTATTCTGTGAACACTACTTAAAATAAATAAACGCATTGTAAAACGGTCTGAACAAACACATCTTAGAACGTTCAACCCCCAAAAAATACCAAACTTTAGAGTAACAACTAAAAATTTTGTTGAATATCAGATGATCGATAATAATGATGTTACAAAACAATTTGGCGAAAATTTTAGTGCTTTACAGTTTCGGCAGACAACCCTGTATTAGTATTTTAAGTATAGTTTGTGTTTTTATAAAATGAATTGGATGCATCACTAAAATTGGTTGTGTTAATACAAATAAACCATAAAAACGTTTATTTATATTTTACGATTTCTAATGTTTTGTCGATAACAAACGTAAAATCCTTTTAACAAAATAAATAAAATACGTAAAAGCTTTGAGCCAATAGTTTACTAACACACTTTTACTAAACATATAAAATCATCAGAACTTATTTAGTTAAATAAGTTATATAAAACTAAAACAATTTTTATAAAACACTTACATGTAATGTTGCTTACTTATATTTTATAAAAGTGTATATGTGCTTAGTATAACTTATAATGTGTAAATAATGGGTAAAAACAAAAGTCCATAACCCAAGACCCAAGACCCAAGACCTATGATCCATTGATTAGGTACAATGTATCTTGTTGGGTATCCATGATCCAAATTTCATGACCCATGGTCCATAATCCGGTTTGCAACCCAAAATCTGGACTAATCTGACCCAGCAGCCGGATCCCTTAGTTTGCACTGGCCGGATCTCTTGGGTAAGGGATCCGCGGGAACCGTGGGAACTGTAGGCAGTTTTACCTATAAATAGTGAGCTATTTCTCTCTTGCTCACTAACCCTTTTAGACATATATTCTCTATATATTCTAACATCTCTAACCTCAGATCTAAAGGATCATTCTATGTAGTTTTCTATTTGTGTGATTCTCTAGGTTCCTCTTAAAGGCAAGATCACAACCTCTTGAAGATGCGCCAGCTCAAGGTCATGAGTTTCTAAGCTTCGTCATCATCAAGACCACTGAAGTGCATCTTGTTGAATAGATTCTTCTCTCCCTCCATTAGTGTGTCGAGTTGAAGGCATTGGTGTATAGTGCCGAAGGTGTACATTCGATACGGGACGTCGACGTATATTTGTGTAGTTTGGGTTAAAGGATATTGATATCCTTTAAAGTGTTGTAAAAAAGATTTTGTCTCCTTTTGGTTGTAGTGTCGGGTAGTAGTTCCTCCTTTGTAATGGAACTCGGTATCTAGCCTTGTACTGGATAAAGTGTAGGCGACGTTGTGATAGGTTTCGTTCTAACTCGTGGAAGAACTCGGTGTCTAGCCTTGTACTGGATAAAGTGTAGGCGACGTTGTGAAGGCTTTCCGTCAAATTAAGGAGCTTGTGTGTTGTGTTTGAACCACTCATGGCGCTGGGTCTCTTATGATGTTTAATTCTTTGTCTTTTTAATATGTTAGGCGATTAGCAAATATAAGCTCATTTGTATTTTGGCAAAGTATTGGGTGCAAGGTTATAAATAGCGTGAGGTGTGGCGTGGCGGCATGCCGAAGCCTTACGCTTTAGAAGCTATTGCGAAGCCAAAGCGTTTTTTATGGCGTGAATTAAAGCGGCTCAAAATATAAAAAATCTTATCGATTAATATATTATATTATATTTCATATATATTAAATTTATAAGAAGTTTTATACATCAGGAATTAAGTCAAGAAACTATATTTGCATGTAATCTTCAACTTAAAAAAAATACCTTTTTTCATCGGAGTTAAATTAGAAAAGGCGACACGTCTTGCGCCTTTTCACGCCTCATCTCACGCTGCGTTTAGAGCCGACGCCTTTGTTTATTGCGTAACGTGTATGTCACGCCTCGCGCTTTAGTGCACCTTTTAGAACTCTTGTTGTGTCTCTTAAAATGTCTAATTCTTTTATCTTTTTTAATATGATAAGACAAATATCATATTTAAATTGGCTTCGACATAACGCGCGACAACCAGATTTTTCGTTATAAATACATAATTGACCAATGGAAAATATGTAAAGTGTGATATTCCAATCCCACTACAACCTTCTTTTTTACTTTTAATTTTGGCCCCAAAAGATGGAGCAATAGTGGCTTTATATCCCATGAAGGGTCTTCGCCTTAATCATCTTATCTCATGTAAAGGTTGAAATATATAGTATGAAAATTATTATCATAAACGGAACTAGAAGTAAAAAAATGAGGAGATGATATAGATATGTGCGGGCAGGACCGTTGTACACACATACTCTTTCTAAACGAAAGCTTACACATTCAATGAGTTTGTATTTAAGGTATGTAGTGTGTGCAAATTGATGTGCGTGTGCCCAAAATGAGGATAGAACGTATGTCTGTATATAATTATAGAATTTACAATGTTATCGTGATTAGGGCCGGATCTGAGCATGTGCAGGGTGTTCGACCGCTCAGGGCCTTCATATTTTCAGGGGCCCCAAAATATTCCAAACGTTGAGGTTGTTTTAACTCAGTTTTGGCTTAAAATTGATGATAGATTGTCTAAAAGCACTACGCATTTGATTCGTATAAAATGTCATGTAATATTGATATGTTAAAAGTGATACGAAAGAACACCTGAAACAGAGGTTTTTGAACGAGGAAGAAGATGACAGTACGAACAAGATGATGACTTTGTGCCACGTCCATGTTGTACCCCTAAAGTTTTTAATATTTACATTTTTGTCATAGGTAATAAGATGTATTTTCTAATAAGTACAGAATAGTTTTTAAATAGGTGATTTCAGCCCATTGTTTAAAAATTTAATTGTAAATGATACACTATTATTACACATTCTATATGCCAGAAACATATATATTTAATTAAAAATCAAAGTCGATCCAACAATACACTTGTGATAAATCTGAATTGATTTACAATTTTTTTTTTGTAACTTATTGAACATTTCACAATATTTAAAAACTTCTTTTCATACATATAAAATACTTTATATTCACGAGCCTTAGCGATTATAGCAAGATGACATCGAAATCTAACAGATGTTTGTCAAAAATTTATTTTGTTATAATGGCAAGGGGCACCTAAAATCAATCTTTACTACACGATCGTGATCAAATGTTATTTTAGAGACGACAATGCAGGGGCGGAACTTTTACGGGGCAAGGGAGGGTCCCGGCTCCTCGTTAAAAAGTTGCGGCAACTAACGTTAATATTATAGGTTTTAAAGGTAATTTAGTTGATAATACAAACAAATCTCTGATTCGATTTCTTTAAAATAAATGTTCAAATTCCGTCACTGATTACATATAGTCTATAGAGTAAAAATACTAATCTACCCATTACTATTATAAAGTTTAATGAAGATATGTTCCTTCGCTTATATATGTCCAGCTCACTAGACTATTGCTCAACTTTTGTTCGAAGTCACAATATTCTCAAGAAGAAAATGTGATCGGGGCCCACTCAAACAATTATGTGACGCCCATGTTATATATTAGCGCGTTAATTACGCCGCCTCTTTTCTTTCTGGAAGTCACGTGCTGACGATAAAGGCGCGTGGGTCCGCCAATCTTAACGACTTTTCCTCGTGCCTACAACTACAAGTTAACAACGCATATGCAAATTGTTGTTGCTAGACTTAGAATTGGTTTTATTGGACCATCGCAAGGCAAATTTGAAGAAGATTGCTAGAGGCACTCGTCTAAGGCTATGCGCAGTGGAAGAGGTTGGCGTCGGTTGGTTGTTTCCGTTGAGCTCGGTCGAGCCCTTGTGGAGTCTTCAGTCGTGGTCGGTTGGGGAGAGATGAAACACAAACTCGGTTGGCTTGACAACCGAGTATAAACTCAAGCTTTACCTTCTTTTTTTTTCAAAACTTTATCGATCCGAATAAAACCACTACTAGCATATACAATAAGAGATACATTAATCTGCAGGTGGAAACCAATAGAGAAAGATCATGTGCAGCCAACGCTTGTCCAGATGCCAATGAACAAGTACCCAATCCTTGTTGAGCCGCTTCACTGATCCGAATAATCTTCAAGGGGAATAAAAGCAAAAGAATTTCGGTAAACAAAACCTAACAATTATGTTTTGATTATAGTTCGACGCTGAGTCTGTTTATTGAGTACTAAAGTAATATGATGCAATGGTAAGAGTGTTTGCATGCATGTACAACACGTATTTGCATGCATGTACACGTTTTTGGAATTAAGGACATGCATGTACACGTATATATGTATTTCGAATGGTATGAAAAAAGGAAAAAAAAAAAAAAAAAAAATTGCTGTCACTCTACTGGCAGAATAGATCGTCGTCGCGTCGTCGGAGAGAAAGGCGATGACACCGAAACCAGGCCGCCATCACAAGACAAATTTAATACATAATTTCTACGGGTGTGTGGTCATTAGTCTTGCAAATGAATCGAATGAACATGGATGGATTGTTATTAATGTTCGTTCGTTTAACTGCAATCAGATAAATAAATAGATACGGACATTTAAACAAACAAATTTTTTTATTTATATTTGTTCATTATCAAATGAGGTTTTTCGTGTCCATTCATTAAAAGATTAAAAGAACGAGAATGAACGAACATAAATGAAAATTTAAAGACATACAATAGAATATGCAAAGTACAACATATTACTCCGTATGTATTACGTGTGTTAGTGTGTTTAAGCAAATTAAGTTTATACGATATACGACCACGAATATACGAACATGGACAAATATTAACAAACGTATAGTCAAACGTATAGACAAATATTAACTCCGTATATTTGTATTATGTTTGTTCATTTAATTAAACAGACACAAAATCTTGTGTATGTTCGTTCAATAAATAAACACGTAAACGAACATTTATCGTACAGTTTGTGAACTGTTCACTAAACGTCTGATACATTTACAACCCTAGTAACATGATAACGTATCAACATTAATAGCCCAAGCCCATTACTCACACGTTCGGATCAAGCCCATCACCAAGGCTCAATCAACATGTAAAACCCTAAAAATCGTAAACGCGTGAAAGACTAATTTACCCTCGAATTTAGAATTTATAAAATACGTAAATGCACCAAGCTCATTAAATGAAACTTAACCTATTTTGTAAATGATGACCAAAACTAATATACATTAAAATATCAAATTTGTTGTTTTGACGTGGAGATCGACTTTCACCTTACGCCATAAACCTTATACATTTTCTTTAATGTATGGGTCGGAAGTTTGCAAGCACCCAACACCTAAAACAAGAGCCCATCTAATTTGTAACTTGAATTTGGGCTTGGCCCATCCCTTGGCTCATCAAAACCGACCCTATTGAATCAAAACCGTCCCTTGAATCGGTCCCTTCTTTTTTTTTACGATACGCTTCATTAAAACACTTCTAAACCCTAGATAAAAAAATAACGGCTTGTCTTCTCTTTCACCTTCGTCGACAACAAGAGGCAACAAAGGGGCTTTGTGAGGCCTCAAAGGGGTGGTGGTCGTGGTTCTAGCCTGAAGGTGGGGGCAATCTTGGTTTGCTCTTGGTCATGGAGATGTCGTGGTTCTTATTAGTCAAGGTTGTTTGGGTCGTGGCCTTCTAGGCATCATAGGGTCGTGTATTACTTGTTTTTGATCATGTTATCTTCTCTTCGCCTCACGCTACTAAGGTACCTTCGTAATCATCTTTTGTCTCGTGTGATTTCGAGTTCGCCGTGTTTATGGCCCTCATGCCCATGTTTTGTTACTCAATATAACATGTCCCATAAAATCATAAAACAAGGCTATGTAAAATCTAGTTATAAAGCTACATAAAATCATGGAATAATCTATATATGTGTCGAATAAGGTGTAACCCATATTATGTCCTCGAATATGATTTTGACCCTCTCAAATGACATGTTTCTCTCTTAATTATGTCGACTTTCATGCCTTAAAACGAATGTACATGATTGGTATTAATTGAGTCGGATAACATAAAAACTAGGATTTCGTTTGGTTAATTAATGTGTCGCATGGGTTGTTTAAAGGGTGTATATAATTTTGTAAGACAGAAAATATGGAATGATAAACTTACTATGACGATATTAAATCAGGTTGTGTAGATTACATGGGTTATGGGTGCGTTTGGATAGGTAAAACATGTGCTTATAATGGTTTTAATGGACCCTAAAACTGGACAGCATCATATGTCGAATTTGTGCGTGTCATAGATCAAATTTTATAAGTGTAATAATCTGGGTTTTTATTGGAAAAGTTTATTTTATGTCTGAGTTAAGTTTTCCAAGTGGTTTGGTCGAATTTGGAGTTGTCTAAGTCGTATTTTTGAATTTTACAAGATCAAGTGTCAAAGCTGAGAAAACGGGTCTGAAATTTAGTTGTATTGTTTGATTTTTCATTTTCAAACCATAAGGAATTGGGAGCTCTCCTTTTACATAAGTGACATTTAGGTTATAAACGAATTTTTGGGAGTTTTGGGAATTTTTCTAAGGTGTCTAAACAGGTCTAATAAGCGTAAACTTTTAAGGTGTATTCTCCGATCACTTTACAAGGCATGTCTGGACTTATGATTTTCCATAGGCCATTTTAATTGGAAATAGAACCCTCAATTTTTGAGAGTCTTTTAACTCTTATAGGAACCCCTGGATTTTACTTGATTTCATTTGAGCTAAGTAAGTATTTTATAAAAATCGTTAAAGTCTGGTCCAAATATGAGTTTAAGAAAATGAAAGATAAAACATGATATCAATAAGTAACACACTTACAAAGGCATAAGAAGCTTATAAAAGGAGCTAATAAGTATTATACTAATCGTAATCCGTGTAGATTCATTGAAGAAGACGTGGTGTCGTATCTTCGTGTTCGCTCATTCATTTGCTTTTCCTCATTTGTGTTAAGGTACGATATTCGACCTTTTAGTAAAGGTTTCTCATGATTTCTTTCCTTTGTCATATCTCTTATGCTTATTAGGATTTCCTATGCCATTGCGATGATTCCTTCTGCTTATGTGAATCTCTTTTCTCGAACTTCTCAGACGTTGAATCTTGCAGATGCGATTTGAATTTAAGATTATGAACTTCGATTAGAACATTTGATTATGAACTTCCGCTTATGAATGCATGATATGTGACCGAGATATGAACCTTTGACTTCGAACATTTGTTATGAACCCTTTCGATTTGTTGATCCGTTGTTTATCCGAAACTCGCTTAGTGAACCATAAAATATCTGATTTGGACTTTATGATATGAAGCCTTTGATATAAATATCTGCTGACCTTTATGATAAAGTATGATCTGTGTCATTTATGACAACTGATTTCACCTAAGATAGTTTGACACCCGAGCCAATATTTCACTAGTCATGGGGTTCCATGTCCGTGTCGTTGATGCACCACGACATGACTCTAGGGCGAGAGTGATGTTCGCCACGCCCTTTCATTATCTGCTTATTGATAGTATGGCCACTATCTCGTCTGCTGGGGCGTATGGATGCATCCTAGATCCGATCCGTTATCCGATATGATTTGTCCGGTGAATGATGTCGTGCAATACGCGCCTTCATAAATTCGGGAGCTAGCTACTCCATTTGTTATTGAGGTCTCCTCATATTATATAAGGTATTCCGAGGTCACCCTCCGAATAAGAAAGTTACTTTTGATATGATATGTTCGGGCTCGTGGTAGATAACTAAATCAGATCTCGTTATTTCGTGTTAGATATTCGGTTTATGATTCCGTATTTGTCAATGTTTCCATTTACATACCGAATTATTATATGTTTTTGAATGTGTTTATGCTTTGACATGTTTATGTGACTACCGCTTGCCATGCTAGGATATGATTAATATGCTTAAATGTGATTCGCATGTTGTCATCTTATTATATGTTAGTTTACCATTATGTAACCTTGTTGATCCGTATGATGATTATGCTAGTGTATAATTGATTGTTCGTAAGTTCATTATGTATAATTGTTTAGATAATTCGTGAACTTTGATTATCCGTTGGTGTTCAGATTCCGCTATGTTTGATCCATGTTTAAATTCGCCTATACTAAAGTTTGATCCGGGAAATGGTTTAACTTATGATATCCGACTTGATAACTTGCTAATTGCTATGCTATGTCTTTTGCTTATTTAGTTATAGTTTCCTACCGTGTTTTCTATTTGTATGTGTGACCGCCACGCTTGATCGCTATTGTTCATTGCTACGATTTTGGATAAGTGTGTTAAATGTAGATTAATTGACTTGTGTAGAGGACATGTTTACTTCTAGTAGTTGTTTCGCTAGCTTTCGGTATTTCGTTTG
Organism: Chrysanthemum lavandulifolium; assembly: GCA_022545495.1. Lineage (NCBI taxonomy): Eukaryota > Viridiplantae > Streptophyta > Magnoliopsida > Asterales > Asteraceae > Chrysanthemum > Chrysanthemum lavandulifolium. The sequence goes on from CM040246.1 coordinate 88,100,734, forward strand.
ACTTATATGTACTTAAATTGCTCGATTCATTAATTGCTGTTGATTATGATGTGTTTGATTGTGTGTCATCAATATGCTATGTGTTTGTTCTTATTTGTTGTTTGTTCTTCCGGATTTACGTGTTCTGTGTTTCCAGAATCCTCGATGATTCATTATCCTCATTCCACGTGACTTCGTTATTCGCTTTTTATTTCATTTCGTATTTCGCTTTTTGTTTAGTTTTCGTTTTGTTATATCTGCTCACTAGGCTTTGTAAGCTCACCGCATTTTCTTTTCCCGCGGCAGTATTAGGCATTCAAGATGAGCTTATGGGATAGCTAATCTGGGTTGAGAGTAGAGATGAGAGCAAGATTTGAAAATAGGGATCTTAGATTTATTTTGATTATTAAGTTATTTATATTTTCTTTTGTAAATTTTGTAAAGGCTTCCGCTATTGTATAGTACTTAAGGTTCTGATATGAAACCGTATTTGTGATATCTTTACCCTTGTCGGGTTGGGGTGTTACAATTTATGGTATCGAGCCTAGTTTTAGGACCCTTAGAGCTTAGGCTATGACCGTGAGGATTGGGTAGACATTAGGTTTCCATCTGCTCGATATCTTCGATTCCTTTTGACCGCTCGCTCAGATTTGACTTGATATTCTTTTGTCTTCACCGAGTTGGCCCTCCTCTTTCGCATCGAATTTTGTTATTTTGTTTTCGCCGTCCGCTTGTCGATCGTTAGATGGAGACTACCCGTGGAGCCGAAGAAGAGGTGCCGACCCTACATTGCCGCAATGCCCCCGTGCCGGAGAGGTTCGTGAAGCGTGGCCACGCCCGACCGCCGTGCGTCTGGAGACATCGGATGTCTTGAGGAAGTCGGACGAATCAACCAAAGACGCAACGACGAAGACATGATTCAACCGGTGGTGGGAAGGTTCATCTACTTCATATGATTTGGGCGCGACGCAGGTTACTCGATTCGCTTTGTCACGCGCTTTGAGGCGGTTTGATATCTTGCTACGTGATTTTGATCGGCATTACTTTTCTTTGATTCGCTCGTAACTCGATTTGAATCGTGAAGTTTTATCGCTTAGCATTCGGTATATCTCGCTTTTCTTTTGGACCGACAAGAATGAGTCATGAGGAACCGCTTTATGCAAGTTGGTGGCCTCGCTTGTTTGGTAATATGGTAAGTTGTGTGATGTAATATATGTGGTATGTATGTGATCCGCCTGCTTTCAAGATGTTGCTTGTTATCTCGATGTGATATGTTTTGTTTTGATATTAGTTATGTGGGTTGTCATGACCCGAGATGTAATATGATGATAATAAGGACTTGTTATGTGATGCAAGTATTATGACGCTCGATCAACGTGATAATACCGAGATCATATAATTTGAACTTATTGAAATCATATGACGTCTGGGAAATGCCTGTGGTTGATACGTGAATGGACTTTGACTTGTATCTCATTATTTGTCGCCCTCATGTTCGATTGAAATTTTGTACCTCTTTGCGAGATTCTCATTGACAATCGTATATATAAGTTTTGTACGCTTGGAATCCAAATCGTTATGATCCGTGTGAACCCATAGATTGCTATGTCGCCTCTAAGTTTGTATGTCTCCACGCATTTCGTGATTAGTAAGACCGTTAGGATTCGCTCTGCCTATGCATATGTTGTTTTCATCATTAGATACCGAATAAGTTAGAGTGTGTTGTTTGATTTTTCGCATCTCATCTTATCCGCCATTACTTTGATAAGTATATGATTATCTCGTTATAAGTATTTGATCGTTGAATTGATTTAAAAAGTATAAGTATGAATGTTCGACAAGAACTGCTTGTTCTAAAATAAGTTTCGCTTGCTCTATTCCTTGAAATTCAAGTCCGATTCGCTTTTTGCTCGTTCGCCTTGTTCAATTTTCGAGGACTAAAAATTTCTTTTAGAGGAAGAGTTGTAAACCCTAAAAATCGTAAACGCGTGAATGACTAATTTACCCTCGAATTTAGAATTTATAAAATACGAAATGCACCAAGCTCATTAAATGAAACTTAACCTATCTTGTAAATGATGACCAAAACTAATATACGAGATCGACTTTCACCTTACGCCATAAACCTTATACGCTTTCTTTAATGTGCATGGGTCAAAAGTTTGCAAGCACCCAACACCTAAAACAAGAGCCCATCTAATTTGTAACTTGAATTTAGGCTTGGCCCATCCCTTGGCTCTTCAAACCGACCCTCTTGAATCGGTCCCTTCTTTTTTACCATACGCTTCATTAAAACACTTCTAAACCCTAGATAAAAAAAATAACGGCTTGTCTTCTCTTTCACCTTTCATCGACAACAAGAGGCAACAAAGGGGCTTTGTGAGGCGCCAAAGGGTGGTGGTCGTGGTTCTAGCCTCAAGGTGGGGGCATCTTGGTTTGCTCTTGGTCATGGAGATGTCGTGGGTTCTTATTAGTCAAGGTTGTCACTGGTCGTGGCCTTCTAGGCATCATAGGGTCGTGTATTACTTGTTTTTGATCATGTTATCTTCTCTTCGCCTCACGCTACTAAGGTACCTTCGTAATCATCTTTTGTCTCGTGTGATTTCTGAGTTCTGGCCGTGTTTATGGCCCTCATGCCCATGTTTTGTTACTCAATATAACATGTCCCATAAAATCATAAAACAAGGCTATGTAAAATCTAGTTATAAAGCTACATAAAATCATGGAATAATCTATATATGTGTCGAATAAGGTGTAACCCATATTATGTCCTCGAATATGATTTTTGACCCTCTCAATGACATGTTTCTCTCTTATTTATGTCGACTTTCATGCCTTAAAACGAATGTACATGATTGGTATTAATTGAGTCGGATAACATAAAAACTAGGATTTCGTTTGGTTAATTAATGTGTCGCATGGGTTGTTTAAAGGGTGTATATAATTTTGTAAGACAGAAAATATGGAATGATAAACTTACTATGACGATATTAAATCAGGTTGTGTAGCTTACATGGGTTATGGGTGCGTTTGGATAGGTAAAACATGTGCTTATAATGGTTTTAATGGACCCTAAAACTGGACAGCATCATATGTCGAATTTGTGAGTGTCATAGATCAAATTTTATAAGTGTAATAATCTGGGTTTTTGTTGGAAAAGTTTATTTTATGTCTTAGTTAAGTTTTCCAAGTGGTTTGGTCGAATTTGGAGTTGTCTAAGTCGTATTTTTGAATTTTACAAGATCAAGTGTCAAAGCTGAGAAAACGGGTCTCGAAATTTAGTTGTATTGTTTGATTTTCATTTTCAAACCATAAGGAATTGGGAGCTCTCCTTTACGAAGTGACATTTAGGTTATAAATGAATTTTGGGAGTTTTGGGAATTTTTCTAAGGTGTCTAAACAGGTCTAATAAGCGTAAACTTTAAGGTGTATTTTCCGATCACTATCTCAAGGGTCTGGACTTATGATTTTCCATAGGCCATTTTACTTGGAAATAGAACCCTCAATTTTGGGAGAGTCTTTTAACTCTTATGGGAACCCCTGGATTTTACTTGATTTCATTTGAGCTAAGTAAGTATTTTATAAAAATCCTTAAAGTCTGGTCCAAATATGAGTTTAAGAAAATGAAAGATAAAACATGATATCAATAAGTAACACACTTACAAAGGCATGAAGCTTATAAAAGAAGCTAATAAGTATTATACTAATCGTAATCCGTAGATTCATTGAAGAAGACGTGGCATCGATCTTCGTGTTCGCTCATTCATTTGCTTTTCCTCATTTGCGTTAAGGTACGATATTCGACCTTTTTAGTAAAGGTTTCTCATGATTTCTTTCCTCATTTCCTTATGCTTATTAGGATTTCCTATGCCATTGCTATGATTCCTTCGCTTATGTGAATCTCTGTTTGTCCGAACTTCAGACGTTGAACCTTGCTATGCTTGATTTGAATTTAAGATTATGAACTTCGATTATGAACATTTGATTATGAACTTCGATTATGAATGCATGATATGTGACCGTGATATGAACCTTTGATTTCCGAACATTTGATATGAACCCTTCTCGATTTGTTTGATCCGTTGTTTATCCGAAATCTCGCTTATTGAACCATGAAACATCCGATTTGAACTTATGATATGAAAACTCTTTTTGTAAATATCTGTTTGACCTTTATGATGAATTATGATCCGTGTCATTTATGACAACTGTTTGACCTAAGTTAGTTTGACACCCGAGCCAATATTTCACTAGTCATGGGGTTCCATGTCCGTGTCGTTGATACACCGACATGACTCTAGGGCGAGAGTGATGTTCGCCACGTCCCTTTCATTATCTGCTTATTGATAGTATGGCCACTATCTATCTGTTGGGCGATGGATGCATCCTAGATCCGATCTGTTATCCGATATGATTTGTCCGGTGAATGATGTCGTGCAATCACGCGTCTTCACAAATTCGGGAGCTAGCTACTCCATTTGTTATTGAGGTCTCCCTCATATTATATAAGGTATTCCGAGGTCACCCTCCGAATAAGAAAGTTACTCGATATGATATGTTCGGGCTCGTGGTAGATAACTAAATCAGATCTGTTATTTCGTGTTAGATATTCGTTTATGATTCCGTATTTGTCAATGTTTCCATTTACATACCGAATTATTATATGTTTATTGAATGTGTTTATGCTTTGACATGTTTATGTGACTACCGCTTGCCATGCTAGGATATGATTAATATGCTTAAATGTGATTCGCATGTTGTCATCTCGATTATATGTTAGTTTACCATTATGTAACCTTGTTGATCCGTATGATGATTATGCTAGTGTATAATTGATTGTTCTGTAAGTTCATTATGTATAATTGTTTAGATAATTCGTGAACTTTGATTATCCGTTGGTGTTCGATTCCGCTTATGTTTGATCCGCCATGTTTAAATTCGCCTATACTAAAGTTTGATCTGGGAAATGGTTTAACTTATGATATCCGACTTGATAACTTGCTAATTGCTATGTTATGTCTTTTGCTTATTTAGTTATAGTTTCCTCTTGTGTTTTCTATTTGTATGTGTGATCGCCACGCTTTGATCGCTATTGTTCACTGCTACGATATTGGATAAGTGTGTTAAATGTAGATTAAGTGACTTGTGTAAAGGACATGTTTACTTCTAGTAGTTGTTTCGCTAGCATTCGTATTTCGTTTGACTTATATGTACTTAAATTGCTCGATTCATTAATTGCTCGTTGATTATGATGTGCTTGATTTGTGTCATCAATATGCTATGTGTTTGTTCTTATTTGTTGTTTGTTCTTCCGATTTACGTGTTCTGTGTTTCCGCAGAATCCTCGGTGATTCATTATCCTCATTCCGCGCGACTTCGTTATTCGCTTCTTTATTTCATTTCGTATTTCTATTTTTGTTTAGTTTTCGCTTTGTTATATCTGCTCACTGGCTTTGTAAGCTCACCGCATTTTCTTTTCCAGTAGGTGTTTAAGCATTCAAGATGAGCTTATGGGATAGCAGATTTGGGTTGAGAGTAGAGATGAGAGCAAGATTTGAAAATAGGGATCTTAGATTTATTTTGATTATTAAGTTATTTATGTTTTCTTTTGTAAGTTTTGTAAAGGCTTCCGTTTCTGTATGGTATTTAAAGTTCTGATATGATACCGTGTTGTGATATCTTTACCCTTGTTGGGTTGGGGTGTTACAATATAATACATCAATTTAATACCGTTTAGAAATTGAAAAGCCTTATATGACTTATTATATGATTACGTATTGATATTACATTACTTAGGGCCCTTTTAGTTGGGGTGTATAGGTATAGGTCTATAACTTTGAAAGTCATTAATATTGTTTGGTTGGTTATGGGGCCTACCACAATGGAATGAGAATACCCAAATGTGAAGATTTCCTTATATTATGTGTGTGGCTGGTTTCTTCATACCCTATATTATCATTCCACTCTATACTAACACCCATACCCATTGTGATTCATAGCGACAAACCAAACGCACCCTTAGATTAGGTCTATATGCTTAAACAAAACCCATTATCTACATGATAGCCCAAATTATGGACAAGCCTAGAGGCCTCCATCTCACTTACCCTAATTCCACACTATATATACCACATGATATATGAAGTTAGGGTAAGTTCTCATCAACTCTCATAACTGGTACAAGGCAACCAACGTGTTACTTTCTTTCTCTCTCTACAAAAACCCTTCTCTTCATCCTCTCACATGAGATGGGACCAAGGTACCAACAAACCCTCATCTTTACCCTCTTCAACAAGGTAAGACGGAGGTACCCGAGCGATGCCAATGTTAACCCGACTACAAGAGCGCCTTCCTTTTCATAGGGCCCTTACCGTTCTACAGCATTAGACCTCCACCGGGTCCTTACCCAACTTATACTCGTTTCACACACATGATACATGAACATGGCACCATCCGTGAGACATGACACAAACAAGCTCGTTTTGCTCTTCAGTATCTTGATCTATTAACGGTGATACCCCATTTTTTTAGGTTCTAAAATCTCATCTTTTGTGGTTTTGTGAACTTGTTTATCATAAAAAGGTATTATTTAGAATATTTTTATTATTCAGTCATGACTATACTTCTTGCCATTAGAATATCTTGTCATCAGTTGACTGAAATAATAGATTTATTTGCAAAACATCATGTCCTAGACTAAACAAAAAGATTGTGAAAAGTCCATTATGCTTAATGACCTGACTTCATAATCTTGGAGCATGACCTAGCTTTCTAGCCTTGCTCCCCACCCTTACCTTCCGGCCTTGCTTCATGACCTAGCTTTATGACCTTGCTTCAAGGCCTAACATGACCTGAACGTGGCTTGGGCGACTGAACCACTGGACATGGCCTCGAACGTGGCACAGCATACCGACACTACCGGCACGAATCGAACGCAACCTCAAACGGCCAGGTACGATTTAAACGCGACATGCAACGGCCTCAAATGGCCAGGTACGGCTTAAAAGCGACCTGATACTGCCTCAAACTGCCAGGTACGAATTAAACGCGACGTGATACGGCTTCAAGTGGCCTGGTATGGCTCAAACGCGACCTGATACGGCCCCAAACATCCAGGTACGACATAAACACGACCGGATACGGCCTGGTACGGCTTAAACGCGACCTTACATTAGCCTCAAATGGCTCAATATCGGCCCCTAGCGGCCTTACAACGGGGCTTCGACGCCGACGGGCTCCGATGGTAACAGGCTCCGACGCCAATGGGATCTGACGCTAACAAGATCTGATGCCAATGGGCTCAGACGCTATTCAGGCTTTGACGCCATTCAATCTCTAATGCCACTCACGCTCTAACGCCATTTAGGCTCAGATGTCATTCATGCTCTGACGCCCTTAGGCTTTGACCCATTCAGGCTCAAATGGCCTTCAGGCTCATACATCAGCAATCACCTATGACATGCATAAGAAACGTTAGTCTAACACACCATAATCCAGGCATTATATTGCGCTAGACTGGGGGACTCACCACATGTGTACATATCGACCTAGTCCTAGCCCTAGCCCGTGATTGTTAGACTACACGAAAGCCATAAGCAAAATGGAACATATTAAACCAGTCTCTTTATCCTCTTGATAAAGTTTGAAAATGTACCTTTTTGAGGGGTCGTTTAAGCCCTTATTTGATCAATTTTGTATCCGTTATTACTTAATATTGTTCCTTTTCACTTTTTAGGTATCTTGAAGGCAAATTGCTGGAATGACACTTATTCGGACGAAAAGGCATGAATATACGAAGAAAATGGCCAAAGTCAAGAATCGAGACACTCAGTCTTTGGAACTAAAGGGGACGGCGTCGGATTTACAAGTGGCGGCGTCGGTACAACTAGAGACGCCGTCGGACAACTTTTGTGACGACTCAAGAGCCAAATTGCTCATTTACAAGTGGCGGCGGGTTTTAAAAGAGTAGGCGTCGCAGCTCGACGGCCTAGATTTGATCCAGACGACGCCGAGATCCGAAGGGACGTCGCAAGCATAAGGTGGCGCCGTCGCAAGACTAACGTGGCCAAGGCGAAACCCTATTATCGGCGACTGACGGCGTCACAAATCAAAGGGTGGCGCGTCGCATGTGTAATCTTATATATAGAATCCGAATTTTTCGAGTTTAAGTGTGTAGTCTTTTGGAGTAAAAACCTAAACCGAACCAAGGCTGTCTTGTACAGTATTTTAGGGTCTCATACCCTATCTTATATCAAGATAAGTGTTTTACTTCATTAATTTAATTATGTCTTCCTTTGATTGTGTGTATACTTGCATGTTCCCCATGTCCGGCTAATTTACTTGTGTGTTTGCTTAGGTAATATGAAACTTAGTTATTGAATATTGATTGGTTGTCTCTTATCTTAATTGTGATTAACCTAGTATTGTGATAGGTCATTCATTGTGCTAATAATGCTTGATTAATCTTTGTTGAACCTTAGTTTATAATCACCTAGAGTAATTGTAGGCTATACATCCGAAGAATACCTTAGAGTTAAAGTTTATAAATCCTAGAGATTTTGTAGTCATTAACCTTTGGTAGCTTCGAGTTAGGGATAAACACATATCCTACGACCTTAGAAACACAACGCAATTAAGAATAAGGACGTGACAATTCAACCACCAATAGGAGATAACTAGGGAGTAATAAAGCCTAAGCAAATACATTTTAACTATCATACGAGCACACAACAATAGGTTGATGACCCGCCAAGAGGCCGTACTTTTGGTGAATACTCGAGACCAAGCCACCTAGGCTATAGGAACACCATTGAGCTTCCGACCAAGCCCAAACTACGGCCTGCGATCCGACACCATCCGGTTGGTGCAAAACGGATGTGCATTCCATGGACTTCGTTCAAGATCCTAATCGACATCTTAAGGATTTCCTTAAATTGTCGATTCCATCGACCTCGATGCTACTACTCGGGAGACCACGCATCTGCGTCTCCTCCAATTCTCTCACGGGACCAAGCTAGTAATTGGCTAGAGCGACTTCCCGGGCTCCATCTCAAGTTGGGATGATCTCACCTCTCGTTTCCTTGCCCAATTTTTCCAGCGGGAGAACTACCAAGCTTAGGAATGATATCTTGATGTTCCAACAACGTCGGGTGAATCTCTACGAAGCATGGACTCGATTCAAGGACTTACTCCATAGAGTCCCTCATCACGGCATTGATCTTTGGCTTCAAGTCCAACTCTTCTACGATCATGTCAACTTCCCCACTAAGCGATCCATTGACCAAGCGGCCGGTGGAAAACTTAGTGATCTCACCACGGAAGAATCATGGGGTATAATAGGGGACCTTGCTCTCTATGACAACGAAAGTTGGAATGACCCCCGTAAGTTGCCCAAAACCGTAAAGGCAATCTCCTTGCCTCTTATTGACTCACAATCTTCCGATCGTAGGATGCTCGAGCTTGAAGATCAAGTCAAATTCCTAATGAGCTCTTACGAAAATCCTAAGTCTTCACGCCAAGTGAACAAAGTTTCTTCCTCGTGTGAGTAGTGTAATGGTCTTCATAACACGCGCACTTGCACAAGATTCCCGAACAAGCTTCCGTTGACTCGCATCCTCGTACTAATGGAGCGGGAGGAAGATTCCTACAACACCGGACCTAGGACTTTTAATGGCCTTGAGAAGCATGGAAGGGCAAGCCGACTTTTATTGGGGAAAACCAAAGAATTCACATCCAATGGTTTCTCATGGCCCCCATCTCACGGCCCTAACCAACAAAACATTGAGGGGATGTTGCAACACCTAGTCGCATCCCAAGAAGCTCAAATCGCTTGAAAGCCATGATGCGTAGTCAACAACAAGCCGAGATGGATAGGAAGATAGATAACCTCTTGAAAGCCATGTCCAATAGTGATAGGAAGGTTAATGCTATCTCAACTCCCGAAACTTCCGGTGTAGAGATTAAGGACCCAAGTAAGCTAGCTAAGCACGTTCAATTCGTCAATACCATCACCTTAGTGAAACCTAATAGAACAAATGACGAAGCGAACCATGAAACGATATTTGAGGTTAGTGAAACACCTAGGAATGAAACAACCAAGGAAGTAGGTGAAGTAGACATTGACTATTTCAATAAGTTTCCTACGGAAGAAGAACTATCTCGCCACCCTCACTTAGTGCGTGACCTCCATCACATGTATGTTAGGAGAAGCCCTAGGATCAAGTTTGGGAACCCTTGGAATCTTAACATACCATGTTGCGTAGGACACCTTTTCGTGGCAAAGGCCTACATTGACCGCAAGTCCCCATTAAACATAATGACTAGCACCTACTATAATTGGGTAATGAAGAAGCCTATCCCAACTAGGCAAGATCCCGATAATCCTAGGGTTAGTTGCAATTTTCTTGGTAGAGTTAAGGGATTGCCTGTGTATGTAGGTAGTTTCACGTTTCCTACGGATTTCATGATTGTGAATGACATTAGTACGGTCATAGATCCTAGCTTATCCCACGTTATTCTAGGGAAGCCTTTCATAGAAAGCACCGGGGATGAGACCGATGATGTAGCTTACCAAATGCCGTTTAAGATTGAGAAGTTTTCATCACTCTCCAATGATGAAAAGGAACTTAAACTATCGGTCTACTATAGGAATGAGGAGGATAAAGAGAAAGGAGTAGATTATGTTATGGCCAAGATTTTCGGTTTCTATAAGGATTGCTTGAACTTAGGACCGGAATATAAAATCGAGTGGGGAGAGGACGACCTCTTAGAAAGGTGGATCATAGGGCACTTTTACAACATGGAATCCCCCAATAGGGACCGTCATAAGGAAGAAGGTGACGGTAACGAGAACACGTAGGGGCACGGCTTCGAGTCTAGCTACAAGACTCATAAATAAAGAAAAGCGCTTCATGGCAGGCAACCCATGCTTAGTTGTTTGCTTGTTTCTGTCGTGTATCTTTTATTTATTGTTTATTCTCATGTTTGAATTTGTAAAAATGCTTTATTTTGTCTTTAACATCGTCTTAATTACATATAAAGGTATTTTACATAAGGGATAAGTGTAGGGAGGATTACACACGTTTTCAAAAGAAACGTAAACATGATAATTTCAATTAATTAAAAGATATACATGTGTGTTTGTTCGAGTCAAATGCTTGTATCGAGTCCTAATGGATGTTTTGCAGAAATTTTCTAGATTCTAAAGATGTAAATTTTCCGAATTTTTTCGTAAAATCGAGACCGGTTTCGTCGGGATAACTGATGGCGCCGGAAGGAGCGAAACAATGATTACTTTTTCTCGTTTTTGAGCTACTTATAAATTTTAGAATTTTCCGGTCTTAATTTTCCGAAAATCAGTAAACATCCATTCCATAAGCATTATATCCTAGTTTAGTAGAGTCATATATATATATATATATATATATATATATATATATATATATATATATATATATATATATATATATATATATATATATATATATATATTGTTACCACCGATTTTACGCGAAGGTTTCGTTTGTTTTCTTCAAGTGTGCGGGTTTAGTTTACCAAGAAGAATATACATAAGATGAGAAGGAGCTTTTCACGCAAACATTCTTCTTGAAGAAAGATGTAACCACCACTTTACACGGATCCTACCGAGCTAATCGTGGAGTACTAGTTTCTTCGTCTTTAATAACCTTCCATTATCATAACTTTGATACTTTCGGGAACATTGGGGACAATGTTCGGTTTAAGAAATGTGGGAGGGAAAATAAAGCAGGAACTTTGAAACTATGCTTATCCTTGATTATTTGCTTTGTCCAATTGCATTTGTGTAATAAACCATGAGAAATATCGGTTAGGGTAATTTTGGCACCAAATTTAAATTTTTCATGACATATAGGAGTGGGCCATTAGTCTTAATAAAGCGTCTCATGGATAGGAAATTATATGACTAGCACAAAACCCTTTACCACTTAAATTCCACCCAAAATGTGAGGATCGCCTTTAGATTTGTAGGAATTAAAGCATTCATCTTTAATGCTTAGAGTGTGAACCGGTAGTATAATAGATTCTAGAACTTGTTTTGTGATGCATCCGAGATCGCTAGTAAGACTACACGTGTGTAGTTAGGAATAACTAAATGATAAGAGGCATTAGGATAACCTTTGTTTGATACCCGTAATATAATTACTTCTTCCACATCGGTTGAGTAATTCCCCACACCTTGCGTTGTACTCATCTTTAGTACACGATACCCTAGTTAACCCCTCGAGCCTATCCTTTTCGCGATTCTCGTGATGTTTGATTTTCCGAATATCAATGAAGAGCATTGTTTACAATCCACCCCAAATGTACACCAAAATCTCCTTAGCCTACCTTGTATGCACTCACTTTTAGTGCATTATTGTTATTACACTTAACCCTTAGTTCAATTATCTTGTTGCTTACATAAGTTGCAAAGTCGAGTCATATCCTTTGTACACAGTTTTAGGACGATTGGGACTCATGGGAAAAGTTAAATTTTATGAGATGACGGGAAGGGAACGTTAAATTCAAATTCCCTTTATTTGCGTAATAATGTACTCCAAGTGTTTTGATCTTTTCAATTCGGGTCAAATTAGTGTTAGAATAATAAAAACTCAAGTGTAGGGATGTGCCTATAAATCCCTATCATTTTGATGTTATCGTAGAGGATGGTAGAGTAAAAGTGTAAGAAAAAAAATAAATAAAAATAAAAATCGAAAAAAATATAGAAAAAGAGAAAAAGAAAAAAAAAATAGAGTGTTGAAAAAAATATATATATATACGGGCTACCATCCTACATCTATCTTTAATTTATGTTTGTTTGTTTCAGTTATATAGAGTTTAGAGTGTCGAGTCTTAGCTTAGCAACGCCATTCTTCGCATGTTTGTAACATAAAGATTTTTGACTTGCCACCACTAAATCGCCTATCCCACCAAACCCTTTGTTTACCTACCGTAAGCCTAACATTACAACCCTTTAAAAGACCTCTTGGATAGTCTTTCCTAGGTGCTTACTGATTGGTGCTAAACAATCAAGTTTAATTACACAAGCTAACCACTTGTGAATGGTCAACCGTAACAAACTTAAAAACAGACTCGAACACTAATGCAATTAAGATCGGAGGAATATAATGGATTCTGGGTCGTTAAGTCCCACGGAGGATGAATTGGTGTATAAACACTTGATCGGATGATAGAATGATCACTAAGGATAGTGATCGATAAGGATTTTGATGGATAATTACCTAAAGAAAAGATTTATAAATTACAACACTTAAATGCAAATTAAGAAAATTAAAAGTTAAAATATATTAAATAAACGCTATCACTATTTTACAATGATGTTTTGTGATTTTATAAAATAAAATCACTTAAATAAACTATTTTAACTAAAACTTAAACTTAAATTACCTAAAAGCGTGATTTAAAATGAAAGCGTAAGTTATTTATAAAAATTACGTGAGTCACAAAACAAAAGCGTAAAATTTATGAAATAAAGTCCTACAAGTGTAAAAACAATTTTTTACGTGCTATATGACAAAAGAAAATTTTAGAAAAAGATTTATATTTTTAGACTTTTATATTTTTATTATGAATTAAATAAGATTTTACACTAATTAAATGATTAAAAATACTAAAACTATTTAGAAAAATCAAACTTTTTATAAAATACTTAATACTAATACAATTTTATAAAAATACAAAAGCGAAAAAGCTATAAAGAATAAGTTGAAATAAGTAAATAAGCTCGTATAAACTTATTTGGAAACAAAAGGGTTATGTATTAAATAGTGTAAAGATAACCTGAAAAAGTCCCTAGGCGGGTTGGTTGTGTGTGTGGTGTGGTGAAATGGGTGGCGAGGTTCAATCCCAAATGACTTTTGTTACTATTTTATTTTTGATTTTCTTTACAATCTTGTTAAGCTAATGATTATAAGCACTTTTTCAACTACAACTTTTTATGGCGGTTAATAAGCTCGAAAGCGACAATATCTTATAGCTTTGACTTATGAGCTTATTATGAAATTTAAAGCTCAAACAGGCTTGTAAATTGAAACAAAAGCTTAAATAAGCTAAAACAAAATAAAAACTACTTATGATAAGCTAGAAAACACAGATAAGCATCTTGATAAGCTATAAACAAGCAATAAGCACTTATGAAACACCTTTGTACCAAACAGACTTGTCTGAGACTTTGTAGGCTAAAATAAGCTAGGTAAATAAGTTCAAAAGCTCAAAACCAAGATCGAGTCAACAAGCTAGCTAGGTTGGCTTTTCAAAAGCCAAAATCACAAACTAAGGGTAGCTGTAGAGCTTTTGGTAAGCTTATGAAAGTGGTGGTAAAGCGTGATCGGTGGGTCGATCTGATTGATCTTGAAAATGGACAAAAACAAAAGTCACTTGCGACCTATATAACAAGCTACAAAATGAAAAGCTAAAGTTGGAACCTTAAGATGGGTTGGTTAGCTATCCAAAGAAACAAATTTCACAAGCTATGGTGCCTGGAGAGCTTTTGACAAGCTCTTGAAATTGATATCAAAAGCGTACATGGGGACTCTTTTGACTTTTAAGAAAATGAAGCAGTTTGACTTTAATGAACTTAGAATCAATCTTATGCACTGATTATGATGAATTAAGGTGTAATGAGACTATAATAAGTTAACTTACCAAGTTTTAAACAGATATGATGAGTTTTGATCTTGAAATCCTAACAGTGACTAAGTAATATGAGATTAAAGGAAAGTTTGACTTTTGACACAGTGAGCACTAGTTTTTCTTGTTAAACTGAGATATTTAAACCAAATATGACACAGAACAAGCAATAACACAGGATTGAACACACTCTAATATAGTTTACAAAGGAAATCCAAACACCACTTTTGTTGGTGTTTTGGTGAATTTCAAAGCAACACAAAGATTAAAATCATGAACTTGATTAGGACCTTATATAATCATTTACTAAGGTGAACAAACATTAATCAACAATAATAACTCTATTAAACTAAGAAATGACAAGTTTACTAGATTAACTGTTAAATTAAAATTTTAACTAACTACCAATTAGAGAGAACAAGTAACTGATATTATTGTTTGATTATGCTTAAATATAACTAATAAACACAAACATACCAAGATTTTAAGCTAAATAACACTTTAACAATGCAATGAATAAAAATGGAACAAGGCTTACAAGATTGGATTTGAATGAAAACCAAGAACAAGGATGTGAATACACTTCCTATAGCTTACCAATAAGCTCTATACCAAGGCCATCCGAATCTACCTTGATCCGACATTTTTATCATCTTCACCATAGATTTTGATTTTAACTAATTTATTTATATTTTGGTATTTTACATTTTTGGTACTAAAGCGGTTTTAATTGTTTCTAAAAGCTTGCATAAGCTTTTAAGAGCTTACATGGGCTATTCAGTCCTTGACAAAGGATACAAACAACATTTGAACATACATGAGATTTTGAACATGGAAAATTTTGCATAAAAGCGAGATAGTAAGTAAAACTTGAATTTGATGTTCAGAAAAGCTTAATTATACATTAAAAACTTGAATTGCATAGCTTGAAAGCTTAAACTTACACTGAAATTTAAAATTGAACTAAAACGACATTAAGAAATTAAAATTACTCTAGATATATTACATCAATGCTTCCCACTTGTTATATAAAGACTTTTTCATCACTGTCGACATACTTGAGCAAATCCCACCAATCTTGAACCGTTGATTTAATCCAGATCATCAGTTTTGACAAATGGTGATTTTTGGCGCCAAATTTCCTACGAGCAGGTTTTTCCAATTAATGAACCTTGGATTGATGTGGAGGTGTTAGGAGACAGCTGGGGAAGAGTGTTTTAGATGGCAAGGTGGAAAGCAAGTGGTAAAAACCACTGGTTTTGGTGTATACAGAGGTGGGAGAGACAGTGTACAGTGTGCGCGGTTTTCTCTTTTTAAATATTGGGCCGGGTTGGTTTATTGGATTGGATTTGGGCTTGAGTTGGGTTTAGATAATATATAGGGTCCGGTTTGGTTTAAATAAGCACAAGGACCAAAACTGTAATTATGCCAAAGTTGAAGGGGCTGATATTGAAACTTTTCCAATCATATCACAAGGACTAAACCTGTAAATCTTGAATAGTACAAGGATCAATTGCATAAAATTCCATTTATTAAATGTCCAAGGACCATTTTGACAATTTTCAAACTCGAGGACCAAACTTGCAATTTTCTCTAAACTTATCATAAAGGACCAAATATGTCATTTATTAATAATACAAGGGTGTTGTTTGAACAATTTCTATTTTTGAATACCAGGACTATTTTTGACATTTTGTAAAGTTGAGGACTAAAGTTGTAAATTGTGATTTTTGAACTTTAAAGGGTTTGTTTTGACAACTTTTGAATCTCATGGACCTTAAATGACATTTTACAAGTTTTTGAATTACGGGGACTAATTTTGACAACTTTTGTAACTTGGGGACTAAAGCGCCAATTATGCAAACTTGATCGTTTTCATCGATTTTGATGTTTTGCATTTAAAACACATAAAACACTTGTTTATGATATTTTCATCATTTTGATGTATTTACGAGTGTTTTCGGATGTTTTGGCATTAAACAATATAAAATGATGAGTATTTAGACACTTCATCAATCCCCACACTAAGATATTGCTAGTCCCCAGCAATGATTTGAAAAATTTAATGGATTTCATCTCTTTACCAAAAGCCATCATACGGGTAGCCAATTATTTTAGTTCAAGTAAGAACCTTGGTACAATGATAACCAAATGATTTTAGCAAATCATAAGTCATCAGCGGTTTGATTTGTCTTTACGAAGCCGTTTGCTTGGACTAGCCAACTCTTAGATAAATTATCAATATTATCTTTGGTGAGCCGATTACCAATTATGGATTTTCAAGCGCCTTTACCACAAGCCATAAACTTGCGGGCTAGCCAACTTTTCACTAGTTTAAAGATATGGTGAGTTGAACACCATACAATTTTGGGCAAATTGCAAGCCATAAGCGGATTTGAGATATCTTTACCAAGAGCCGTTTGCTCTGGATTAGCCAATCCTTATGTGGGTTAGACATGGCGGATGATTACCATTTCTTGAGTAAGTGAAAAACACTTACTCCAAAAAAATTTTGGCCAAAAGGGGAATTGGGTGGAATAATTACATGATAAAATTCGTGAAATTCCCCACACTTAGAAATGAATATTGCCCTCAATATTCAAAATCACCGCAGTTATGCCAAACATAGAACATAAAAGGGAAATATTACGGCCATTATTTTGTTTTGATATATACACACTTTTTTTTTTTTTTTTTTTTTTTTTTAGAGATTGATATATACAATGGGAAACTCCCCACACTAGGGTGGTAGAAAGGGGTAAGAAGGCGAAATATGGATGAAAACCCATATGGTGTGTCTCTTGTTTTTTGATTCCCGAGTCACTAGCTTGACTCGATCCCGCATTCATTGGTTCATGGGGAATGTTTGTAGATCCGGACAATCACGGGTGGAATGTCCTCTCCAAAGTAATGCTTCACTCGATGACCATTCACTTTAAAATTTGGACCATCGGTGAGATAACTCAATGGTGCCATAAGGATAAACCTTAGTGATAGTAAATGGACCGACCGGTAGGGACTTGAGCTTTCAGAAAATCTTCAATCTAGAATTGAAAAGAAGGACTCGATCACCAACGTTGAAAGCGCGGTTTTGATTTTAGAGTCATGAATCTTCTTTGTCTTCTCGCTTATAGATCAAAGAGTTCTCGTAAGCTTGATCACGAAGTTCATTTAGTTCATTCATTTGAACTTTTACGTGATCACCATTGTCTATATATCGAAGTTTGCATGTTTTAAGGCCCGTAAGCCTTGTGCTCTAGCTCAATCGGAAGATGACATGCATTTCCATTACACTAGCTTGTAAGGAGTACACCCGATGTGTGTTTTGTAAGTCGCATGCGGAAGGCCAGTCGTCATCCGGTTTATCCGACCGGGATGCACGATTTTAAGCCTCTTCCTTTCAAAATTCTTTTATACCACGGTTAGAAACTTCTACACCCGCCCACTTGTTTGGGGAGGTATGCGATGAAGACGGTGGGTAACACCATACTTTTGCATGACACGATCAAATTGGTCATTACAAAATGTGTACCACGATCATCGATTATCGCTCTCGGAGTTCCAAACACGGCAAAAGGGATTTCAAAATTTTACAACTACTCGGGCATCATTTGTAGGTAAAGCTTTCGCTTCAACCCATTTTGACAAATAGTCATGACCACGAGTATGTATTTGTTACCTCGAGAAGATGGAAATGGCCCCATAAAGTCAATACCCCATATGTCAAAGATCTCACAAACTTGAATGGCATTTTGTAGCATTTCATTTCTTTGAGAGATATTGCGTGACGTTGACAAGCGTCGCGGTGTTTTCACAAAATCGTGGGCATCCTTATAGATTGTGGGCCAATAAAACCGGAATCAAACACCTTTTGGCGGTGTAGTTTGGACTATGATGGCCCCGGTGGTCCGGCATGGCAAGCTTTGAGAATGTCGAGCTTAACGTCCATAAACACACCGTCGGATGACTTGATCCGCATGATTTTGAATAAGAAGGGGTCGTCCCGAAATAATGTTTAACATCTTTGAAGAATTTGTTCTTCCTGGGTCGACATCCCTTTCACAATGAAGTTACCCGCATGGTAATTTCTGAAGTCGACAAACCATAGGGTGAAGAATTTCCACGAAAAGAAACCGCATTGAGTGTCTCGAGAGGAAATGTTTCATTTATTTCCTTTTCTCGAAAACATCTTGGCGAGGGTTCTCTAAGCGGACGGATGATCGTGCCCGGGTTCTCGGCTCCTTTTTATCACGTATAATGATATCAAATTCTTGGAGGAGAGAACCCAGCAGAAAGATGATCATGCTAAACCAGTCAAGTCTAATCACACAAGCTAGCCACTCATGAATGGCTAACCGTAATGAGACTTAAAATAGATTAAGCACAAATACAATGAAGATCGAGAATATAGTGAATTCCGGTCGTTATGTCCCACGGAGACTCAATGGTGTGTAAACACTAGATCGACGATAGAATGATCACTAATGATAGTGATCGGTGAGGAATTGGATAGGATAATTACACTCTTGAAAAAGTTTATAAAATAAAGCGACTTAAATGCAAATTAAGAAAATTAAAAAGATAAAGATATTAAATAAACGCTATCACTATATTTAAAGTGATGAGCGTTTAAAACTTAAAACGTCGTTTAAATTAAAAACTACGTAGCGTCTGAAATAAAGCGTGAAAATAAAGAAGGAAAATACCTATGAATATAGAAAATACATTTTTACAATCCTAATTATATAAGAAAATTATTAAAAAAGGAAAATTATTTTTAAAACTATTTATTTAATTATTATTAGTTAAAAACTATTTTAAACTATTTAATAATACTCTAAAATAAAAGAAAATATGAAATAAGACTAGAAAAATAAAATTAAGATTTAGAAAAATCTAAAATATGATAAGACTAAATTTAAAACTGAAAATATATTTTTTTTGACTTTTTATGTATTTATTACTAATTTAAAACTATTTAAAACTAATTAAAATGCTAGAAAATACTATTTAAGCTAAGAAAATTATGGAAAAATACTTTTAAGGCTTCTTATAATTATCTTAACTTAAGAAAAATGAAAACTTATTTTTTTTGAAGCTTTTCTTAATTATTTGTATTAAATCCTATTTAAAAAGGCTTAAAAACTAATTTAAATAAAGAAAAATAGCAAACAAGCTAGGAAAAATCTGAAAATTTCAGGAAAAGTCTAAAATATTATTAAGAAGCTAGGAAAAATGGAAAAACATGGGGTTGCTTGGAGGAAAATGAAACTGATGTACAAGTGCTTATTGAAATAAGCACTTGAATAAGCAAATGGAATCCAAAAGGCACCAAACCAAAGCGAAGCTACTATAAGCTAAAGAACTAAAATGCAATAAGATTCAACAAGCCTAACCTCTGAAACAACAAGCTCAACAGATTTGATGTTGTGAGCTTTTGGCTAAAATCAGTTGAGAGGGTGGCTACTTTGGACTGAAGCACAGGATTCAAAATAAAGTGAAAATGAAAAATAAAAGTTGGGACATAAAGAGGACACGGTTGAGTATCTATAAGCCAAAAACTAGACCTAGAGGTGCTCGGATGAGCTCGTGCAAAGCTACAAAACACAAGATAAACACATCAGCAGGCAAGATTACTCTACCGCAGAACACATAAGCCTATTGACAAGGCTTATTGAGCCTTCTAAAAATTTGACAAAATTCAACTAAATTGACAATAAGAAAGGGACCAGTGAACTTTTAAAAGCTACAAATTTCATTAAATTTGACTCGGAGATGAGTTCACTAAAATCTCTCTAACTTGGCTCAACAGGTTTTCAAAGTTTTGACTTTTAAAGCAATATGGAAAAGTTGACTAACTTGGACTTTGATCTTGATTTAAAGACTGATAATGAAGTAATATGATAAAATGAAACTAAAGCAAGCAAGATCTATGAATGTTAAACACAAAATGAGCTTTTGGCTTTTGAAAATCTTAACGAGATAAGCAAGCGAGACAGATTTTGAAAAGTTTGACTTAGTGGTTGCGAGCACAAAATAAAGACGAAATGAGCTTAGATGGACTAAACAAGCATAGAGCAACAATTCTAAACTCTTGATCAAGCCTCAAAAGCAGTTTAACACTAATCCAAACACCATTTTAATGAGCGGATATGCAATCTACACTACACAATCTGCTGAACTAGCTTATGTTATTGATCAAAATGAGTTTAATCAACCTTAATAAAACTAATAAACATATTAAAAACCAACTTAAACCATAAACACTGATTATGCAATATCTATTGAAAATCACTTACAAGAGGTCCAAACCACTATGGCTTGAAAACAGTCACCAAAGAACCACTAGCCTATTTAAATCAATCCATTGAACTTGAAAACAACCCAAATATATCACTGCATCACCCCTATCCATTTCCACTTCGGTTTGACCCGTTTGACTTTTGTTGACCAAGAACCAAAATGCTTGAAGCGAAATGTGAGCTTAAAAGCTATAACAAGCTTAAACAAGTTTATTTGAACATGGAGATAGATTATTTGAAGCTTGTATGTAGAAAATAGAAGCTGAAATTTTCAACGATTAACACAATACATAAATTTTAGTTAAACTTGAGGATTGATTCTCAAAAGCGATTACAAAGATGAAATGACTTAAATGTAATACAAGGAAAGTGAAATTACAACATTTTACTTAAACTAAAACATTAATTTAGAAAAACGACATTAGGAAAAACTTAAACTAAATTCTACTACTCTTCATAGCTTCTTTCCTCCTCTTTTATAGCTCCAAGCTTCTTCCCACTTGTTTCTGATCACATCCCACCAGTTATCTAAGCCATTGGATCAGTTGGGGAGATTTTGGCCATTGATCTCATTTTGGCGGGAAATAGCATTTTGACAGGTGGAGGGATTGAGTGAGATGAGGGAAGGATCATTAAATGTTTCTTGGAGTTGTGTTGAGGTTGAGGGGACAAGGGGAGTGATATATTGAGGTGGAGGTGAGGTTGTGTGGAGAGTATGCAGAGAGCAGGTGGGGAAGGAGAAGAAAAGGGCGCCAAGTGGGTTAGGTTTGACCAGATGGGTTTGACCGGTGGCTAATATATGATGGGGTCCAAAATGCATATGTGAGGGGGTCGAGAGAAAGGCGGGGTCGCAATTGTTGACAAGGGTCTAAATGGTGTAAAGGCTAATATTAACAAGGACCTAATGTGTAAGTTTTAAAATTTTGAGGGACCTAAGCTGCCAATTCATCAAAGTTATTCCAAGGGACCACAAGTGACAATCTTCAAAAGTATAAGGACCAAACTTGACAATTTCCAAATTCCAAGGACCATTTTTGACAATTTTCAAACTTGAGGGACCAAAGTTGTAATTTTGCAAATTTTAAACTTTGAAGGGTTTGTTTTGACAACTTTTGAATCCCATGGACCTTAAATGACATTTTTCATTATTTTGATATACCGAGGGTGATTTTGGCAACTTTTGAAACTTGGGGACTAAAGCGCCATTTTGCAAATTTGATCGTTTTCATCGATTTTGATATTTTGCATTTAAAACACATAAAACACCGATTTGTGATATTTTATCATTTTGATGCGTTTGAGTGTTTTCGGATGATTTTGCAGTTTATATTGTACAAAAATGATGAGTATTTAGACACTCGTCAATCCCCCACACTAAGATATTGCTAGTCCCAGCAATGATTTGAAGCTTTAATGGATTTTAAAACTCTTTACCAAAAGCCATCACTCGGGTAGCCAAATGTTTCGATTCAAGTAAGAACCTTGGTACACTAATAACCAAATGATTTTGAGCAAATCATAAGTCGTAAACGGTTTGATTAGTCTTTACCGAAGCCGTACCATACGGACTAGCCAACTCTTAGATAAATTATCGAATTATCTTTGGTGAGTGAATACCAATTATGGATTTTCCATTTGCCTTTACCACAAGCCATAATCTTGCGGGCTAGCCAACTCTTCACTTTTAAGATATGGTGAGTTGAATACCATACAATTTTGGGCAAATTGCAAGCCATATGAACGGATTTGATATATCTTTACCAAGAGCCGTTTGCTCTGGACTAGCCAATCCTTTGTCTTCTGAGACATGGCGGATGATAACCAAATGAGTAAGTGTAAAACACTTACTCCAAAAAAAAAAATTTGGCCAAAAGCGGGAATTGGGTAGATAATATATGAAATTCGTGAAATTCCCCACACTTAGAAATGAATATTGCCCTCAATATTCAAAGTACAGCGGTTATGCCGAAACAAAGAACGTAAAAGGGAAATACTACGGCCATTATTTTAAAAGATTTTTTTTTTTTTTTTTTGGAATATATATATCTATATAACATGTGGGGCATCACCCCACGCACTTAGAGTGGTAGAAAGGGTAAGAGGCGAAATATGGGTGAAAACCCATATAGTGCGTGCTCTTGTTTTTGGTTACCGAGTCGCTAGCTTGACTCGACCCCGAATTAATTGGTTCATGGGGAAGCAAAGTGGAAGAAACAATCTCCATCGGACTTTCATTCAAGATGTTTGGATAAACATTGAAGTACGTGAAAGTTCCACACCGATGAGATATAGAGAGAAAGACCCGGCTTACAGATGATAAATGAAAATGCCGGGATCAAAAATAGTGTCTTCACTCCCGAAGGAGTTAAGACATGGAGAAATCACACCGTGTGTGAAGAAAAGAAGGAGAATCATGATGATGATCATGACTAACTCCTCATTATCGGAAGGAGAATTCATGATTTTTGGATCATGAATCTCATCGATGAGATAGAATCATCATCACATGATGGAATAGATAAGATAGAATACGAGGTGGGACAAGTGGTGTGCTACGAGGCTAGCAATTTCCACCACTTAGTGATGTTCTCTGTATTGGCCTCGGACATTTCATCGAAAAGAGGATTTACTTTCTCAAAAGTGTAGTCATTATGAAATTCAAAAGAGGATTTGAGAAAATCCGGAAGTAACCTCGAAATGTCGAGAGAATCACAAAAGGAAATCACAATCACTATCGGATATATCCTCGGACTCATGGGATTGGGACAAGATCCTCAACACTAGATGATTCCGTTTCCGAAATAGTGCTGAGATGATCATCCTCCATTATGAGAGAGTCTTTGGAAGCAATAATAGGTAAGATAGGTGTGATAGCAATAGACTGAGGGAGTTGAGAAATAAGATCGTTCAATTGAGTAACACTCTCCTCGTCGTCCTCATAGTATTCCTTCATTTGAATACTATCCTCATCATCATCGTCATCATATCTGATTCTTATATTCATCTGCTGAAGCTTACACACCATTCTTTTCATTTGTAGTTTCTTTCGAATGCGTATTTCTTCAGAACTTTGAGGAAGATTACACTCCTCGTAATCATTGAAATGATGTGAAGGCTCGGAAGTCGATGGTGATGGAATCTTGTGGGGTTGGAAATTGTCAAAAGCCGGAAGAATTGGAATTTTGAAAATTTTGATTCATCGGTTGACATTCAAAAGTCTCATGAGGACCCCGCAATTCTCAACAGAGATAATTGGGAAAATAACTTTCACCAAAGTTCGATTGTAACATGGTTCCGGCTCATAGACAAGCGGGACCCGTGGTGGACAATCAAAACCGTAATGAGAATCATTCCACAAAACTTCGCATGAGTAGGATTCGTATTGGGGTTGTGGAGGTAGGTAGGAAAAATCGGGTATTTCATTTGAAATGGGATCGGGATTATCGACAAACTTGTCTCCGAAACTCACGTTGGTACATCGCCGACAATTTCCACCGTTAAATGGACCTCCACACCAGGAACATGTCAAATACCATGACATAAAGAATTAAACGGATAAGAGGATAAGGAATGGAGAATTAAATGGTTATAGAGGATAAGGAATGGAGAATTAAACAGGTTTGAGGATAAAGAAATGTAGAATTAAACAGATTGGAGGATAAAGGATGGATATTTTTGGACTTTTGAAAAACATGATATAAAAACAAAGAATGAAAATATTTTTGGTGTTGATAACACTTGAGGAAAAGTGTTAATGAACTTTTTGGATTTATGATAACTTTACAAAAAACTTTTACAAAAGATGGAATATGTGCAAGAATGGATCGAAAAAGGCTAAACACACGCTAAAAGCCTCCCAAAGCGCGTAAAATTTTGATCATGTAAAACCAGTCAAGTCTAATCACACAAGCTAGCCACTTGTGAATGGCTAACCGTAACAGACTTAAAACAGATTAAGCACAAATACAATGAAGATCAGAGAATATAGTGAATTCCCGGGTCGTTATGTCCCACGGAGACTCAATGGTGTGTAAACACTAGATCAGACGATAGAATGATCACTAATGATAGTGATCGGTAAGGAATTGGATAGGATAATTACACTACTGAAAAAGTTTATAAAATAAAGCGACTTAAATGCAAATTAAGAAAATTAAAAAGATAAAAGATATTAAATAAACGCTATCACTATATTTAAAGTGATGAACGTTTAAAACTTAAAACGTACGTTTAAATTAAAAACTACGTGGCGTAAAAATAAAGCGTGAAAATAAAGAAGGAAAATACCTATGAATATAGAAAATACATTTTACAATCCTAATTATATAAGAAAATTATTAAAAAGGAAAATTATTTTAAAACTATTTATTTAATTATTATTAGTTAAAAACTATTTTAAACTATTTAATAATACTCTAAAATAAAGAAAATATGAAATAAGACTAGAAAAATAAAATTAAGATTTAGAAAAATCTAAAATATGATAAGACTAAATTTAAAACTGAAAATATATTTTTTGACTTTTATGTATTTATTACTAATTTAAAACTATTTAAAACTAATTAAAATGCTAGAAAATACTATTTAAGCTAAGAAAATTATGGAAAAATACTTTTAAGGCTTCTTATATTTATCTTAACTTAATAAAAATGAAAACTTATTTTTTTTGAAGCTTTTCTTAATTATTTGTATTAAATCCTATTTAAAAAGGCTTAAAAACTAATTTAAATAAAGAAAAATAGCAAACAAGCTAGGAAAAATCTGAAAATTTCAGGAAAAGTCTAAAATATTATTAAGAAGCTAGGAAAAATGGAAAAACATGGGGTTGCTTGGAGGAAAATGAAACTGATGTACAAGTGCTTATTGAAATAAGCACTTGAATAAGCAAATGGAATCCAAAAGGCACCAAACCAAAACAGAAGCTACTATAAGCTAAAAGAACTAAAATGCAATAAGATTCAACAAGCCCTAACCTCTGAAACAACAAGCTCAACAGATTTGATGTTGTGAGCTTTTGGCTAAAATCAGTTGAGAGGGTGGCTACTTTGGACTGAAGCACAGGATTCAAAATAAGCTGAAAATGAAAAATAAAAGTTGGGACATAAAGAGGACCTGGTTGAGTATCTATAAGCCAAAAATTAGACCTAGAGGTGCTCAGATGAGCTACGTGCAAAAGCTACAAAACTAGTAAACACAATGCAACAGCGTTCTACGCAGGGCACATAAGCCCTTATTGACAAGGCTTATTGAGCCTTCTAAAAATTTGACAAAATTCAACTAAATTGACAATAAGAAAGGGGACCAGCTGAACTTTTAAAAGCTACAAATTTCATTAAATTTGACTCAGAGATGAGTTCACTAAAAATCTCTCTAACTTGGCTCAAAACAGGTTTTCAAAGTTTTGACTTTTAAAGCAATATGGAAAAGTTGACTAACTTGGACTTTGATCTTGATTTAAAGACTGATAATGAAGTAATATGATAAAATGAAACTAAAGCAAGCAAGATCTATGAATGTTAAACACAAAATGAGCTTTTGGCTTTTGAAAATCTTAACAGATAAGCAACTGAGACAGATTTTGAAAAAGTTTGACTTGAGTGGTTGCAGGCACAAAATAAAGACAGAAATGAGCTTAGATGGACTAAACAAGCATAGAGCAACAATTCTAAACTACTGATCAAGCCTCTAAAACAGTTTAACTTACTAATCCAAACACCATTTTAATGACAGATATGCAATCTACACTACACAATCTGCTGAACTAGCTTATGTTATTGATCAAAATGAGTTTAATCAACCTTAATAAAACTAATAAACATATTAAAAACCAACTTAAACCATAAACACTGATTATGCAATATCTATTGAAAATCACTTACAAGAGGTCCAAACCACTATGGCTTGAAAACAGTCACCAAAGAACCACTAGCCTATTTAAATCAATCCATTGAACTTGAAAACAACCCAAATATATCACTGCATCACCCCTATCCATTTCCACTTCAGTTTTGACCCAGTTTGACTTTTTGTTGACCAAGAACCAAAAATGCTTGAAACTGAAATGTGAGCTTGTGAAAAGCTATAACAAGCTTAAACAAGTTTATTTGAACATGGAGATAGATTATTTGAAGCTTGTATGTAGAAAATAGAAACTGAAATTTTCAACAGTTAACACAATACATAAATTTTAGTTAAACTTGAGGATTGATTCTCAAAAACTGATTACAAAGATGAAATGACTTAAATGTAATACAAGGAAAGTGAAATTACAACATTTTACTTAAACTAAAACATTAATTTAGAAAAACGACATTAGGAAAAACTTAAACTAAATTCTACTACTCTTCATAGCTTCTTTCCTCCTCTTTTATAGCTCCAAGCTTCTTCCCACTTGTTTCTGATCACATCCCACCAGTTATCTAAGCCATTGGATCAGTTGGGGAGATTTTGGCCATTGATCTCATTTTGGCGGGAAATAGCATTTTGACAGGTGGAGGGATTGAGTGAGATGAGGGAAGGATCATTAAATGTTTCTTGGAGTTGTGTTGAGGTTGAGGGGACAAGGGGAGTGATATATTGAGGTGGAGGTGAGGTTGTGTGGAGAGTATCACGAGCGGTGGGGAAGGAGAGAAGAAAAAGAGGCGCCAGTGGGTTAGGTTTGACGGATGGGTTTGACGGTGGCTAATATATGATGGGGGTCCAAAATGCATATGTGACAGGGGTCCAAGAGGAAAGGCAGGGGTCACAATTGTTGACAAGGGTCTAAATGGTGTAAAGGCTAATATTAACAAGGACCTAATGTGTAAGTTTTAAAATTTTGAGGGACCTAAGCTGCCAATTCATCAAAGTTATTCCAAGGGACCACAAGTGACAATCTTCAAAAGTATAAGGACCAAACTTGACAATTTCCAAATTCCAAGGACCATTTTTGACAATTTTCAAACTTGAGGGACCAAAGTTGTAATTTTGCAAATTTTAAACTTTGAAGGGTTTGTTTTGACAACTTTTGAATCCCATGGACCTTAAATGACAACTTTTGACAACGAGAATGGGTGCTTGATAGCTTTTTCTTGATGTTTCAAAAGCTTCTCTTGTTTCGGGTGAGAAGATAAAAGGAGCATCCTTTTCAAGAAGATGGGTCATTGGTAGGCGATTTTAGAAAAATCTTGTATGAATCTACGATAGAAACCGGCATGACCTAAAAACTCCTAATACCCTTAACGGTAGTAGGATGAGGTAATTTAGCAATAACATCAACTTTTGCTCTATCTACCTCAATCCCGTTTTTGAAATCTTATGGCCAAGGACTATGCCTTCTTTGACCATAAAGTGGATTTTCTCCGTTTAGACAAAGATTGGTGTCTTCACACCGTTTGAGCATTTTATCTAGATGGGAGAGACATGTTTGAAACGAATCCCCAATGACCAGAAGTCATCCATAAACACCTCCATTGTTTCCCGATCATGTCGTGGAAAATGGCCATCATACATCATTGGAGCGTGCAGGGCATTACATAAGCCAAAAGGCATACGTGCGTAGGCAAAAGTTCCGTATGGGCGGGTGAATGTAGTTTTATCTTGATCCTTTGGATCAATGGGGATCTGAAAGTAACGAGAAACCATCCAGAAACAATAGTATTCATTCCACGCTAATCTCTCAAGCATTTGGTCCATAAAGGGTAGAGGAAAATGGTCTTTCTGGTGCGTCATTCAACTTCGATAGTCAATGCAAACACGCCATCCCATAACGAGACGAGTTGGAATTAACTCGTTATCTTCATTTGTGACAGGTTATGCCATACACCTTTTAGGAACACAATGAATTGGGCTAACCAAGGACTATCCGAGATTGGGTAAATCAATCCGCATCAAGAAGTTTGATAACCTCTTGTTTGATAACATCATGGATTTTGGATTTACTCTTCTCGATGTTGAGCTAACTGGTTTGAAGTCATCCTCCATCAAGATTTTGTGAGTACAAAATTCGAGGTTGATACCATAATGTCGGAGGATTTCAAGCAATTTCTTGCTTGTGACTTCAAGATTTTATGAGGCGACTTTTTCATCTTTACTCAAATCTCGAGCAATAATGACGGTAATTTATCATCACCTTCAAGAAATGCATACTCGAGATGAGGAGTAAGTCCTTAAGTTCGACTTGAAATTCTTCGGTTTTCTCAAGCGACTTGACTTCCTTGTTATGAAGTTCGACGGGAGGAGTGAAAATGATGATGGATCATCATTAAGCAATTTCTCAATGAGAAGTATGTCCCCTCGATGTCGATGGGAGCGTGATCAATTTCCATGGAAGAATCACTAGACAAGTAAGCTTCATCTCTTCCAAGATAAAGTCGCTTTCCTCAGAATGGGGTAAGAAGGAGTAGAATTGGCGATGATAGGTTGAGATGAATGGTGAGATTATCACTCGAAGAATTATGATCATAACCAAGAACTTCTTGAGAGTACTCTTGAAGCAACATCAATGATATCTATTCGGTTAGCAGGCTCGGAATCATAGTTTGCGGAGTACCTCAAAGTCGATCAAGGTTAAAGGTGTGACTTCATTATCAACACGTAATGTGATTTCTTGATCAAATACATCAATGAGAGCACGGCCCGTTCTCGGGAATCCTCGACCAACAATTAGAGGAACCCGATGATCGGCATCAAAATCAACAACCACGAAGTCGGTGGAAAATGGAACTTTCCTACTTTCACGAAATACATCCTCGGCAATGCCAAGAGGACGGGATATTATGCGATCACGCAAGCTCGAGAGTCATGCAAGTAGGAGTAAGTTTCGGAAGAAAGTTTCTTCCAAGCTGAATAAGGCATCGAGGTTGATGCTTGCACCAGATCTGCTAGGGCAAAGCATTCAACCATTCACGAAATACACAAGGTAAGAGAATTTTTCGGGATCTCCAGCTTTTACGGAAGCTTCTTCAAGATAGCTGCAGAGGCAGTTCTCGTTAAGAGGAGTTTAGCCATTTCAAGCAGCTTTTCCTTGTTGCTTAACATGTGTTTGAGAGTTGATGCAAACTTGGGCATCGGCATGATAGCATCCATAATCTTATGTCAAAATGTAGTTCTTGGAAAATTTGAAAAATTTGTCCATTTGATGACTAGCTTTTTGTGGAGCTTTTGCTCATTCAAGCGTGATGGATAAGGAATAGAAGATTTGGTTTGGTATTTTCAATGGGAACAGCAGGTGGTTCAAAAACAACTCTGGATTAGACTTGGGTTTCTGGACAACTTGAAATTGGACATCATTGGTTCCTCCGTTATTAACGGAAGTTCCTTGTTCTTTATCGCCTTGGTAACTTGACTCATTTCTCCTAGTGGAGGCATTGGAGTCGAGTCCATTGTGTCCTAGGTTCACTTTCCACTACCTTGGAGAGAAGAAGAAGAAGAAGGTAGTAGGAATAAGCGGGTCCATTGTATGAAACACCACTTACGGTTTGTGATCGCCTTAGCATCGCCCTCGGGTTAGCGATCGTGTTGCTCGGAAGTTTTTCACGAGCCGAGGGTTGATCATTTAAAGACTTCTTGATATCGGTGATCGGTGACCAACAACACATTCATTTCATCTTGGGATTTCATGAGCGCTTCAATAACTCATCGGATGATGGTCTTTGGAGGATGTGGAGGAAATTACGAGGTCGGATGTTTTGATTAGGACCTTGTTGTTGAAAATTCCCTTGATTAGGATTCACATTCCCATGTAATTGATTCCCTCGATTGAAATTGTTATGATGAAGGTTCCTTGTTGTTGGAAACCTTGATTGGGTCCAGGATAGAAATTACCTTGGTTTGATAACCTTGGTTCATTCTAGGATGATTCGATTCGGTTAGGATTACGGTTAAAACCGGTGGTGCACGATAAGTGTTAGCGGTAATTTGGTTCATTTTGAGGGCGGTATTGATTACCTCCTTGATTTGAAGTACCGGCTATAGCATTTGCTTCAAACGGACTACCATCGGTGGCGATCAGGTTGTAGTATGCATGAGGACCACCACAAGTAACACAAACTTCAACTTTCTTCACTTCACCATGTGATGGTATGCGTGAATGTGACTTTCTTTTGGTTAGCAAGAACCAAAGCTTTGAAACGACATCGGTGAGTTTATCAATCTTAGCATCGATGCTAGATGTACTCGCATGAGATGAAGTAGAAGGTCCGACATTAGGCGAGTACGATATGTCTTTGTTCGGAAAGAGGCGGACACAGGGACTTGTTTTCAATGATTTGTAAGGCTTCTTTGGTGGTTTTGCTAAAGAAATTACCTCCGCGGAGGCATTCAAAGAGTCTTGGTCAGCTTGTCTCGAGACCATTGTAGAAAGTATCCCTTTGCATTAACTCGGTAAAACCATGATGTGGACACTTGCGGAGCAATTCTTTATAACGATCCATGCCTCCCGAATGATTCATCAAATCTACGAGAAAATTTCATTATCTCATTCTTAAGACTTGTAGTTCGGGATGGAGGATAGAACTCGTTAACAAACTTAGTGACTAGATCTTCCCATGTCTCAATGGAGCGAGGGGTTGTTTCTCGAGCCAATTTCGGGCTTGTCCTCTAGAGAAAATGGGAACGAGAAGAAACTTGATAGCTTCATGTGGGACATTCTTGTATTTGATGGTAGATGCTATCTTGTTAAACCATCGATTGTGTGCATGAGGATCATCCGCTCAAAACCATAGAATTGGCTTTGGGTTACTAGATTAAGCAACCGGGTTTGAGCTCAAAGTATCGACCACAATGGTTGGGACAACAATGGCATCTCCGTAACCCTCATGGGTGCTTGGAGAAGCTCATTCATGGGTTTGTCTTACGCCATTTCGGCGAGGGGTGGTGGTGGTAGGCGTTCCTCGATCACGGTGAAGGAGGCGAGCGTCCTCTACTTACGAGGAATCTTTCCAAGTTACGAAAGTGGACTTGTAGGCGGAAGAACAGTCGCATGCATTAAGTATAAAATCAATTTTCAAAACAAATGCGAGGCAAAGCGACAAGTGAACTTAACCAATAATCACAAATGAAATGGCTTCTTTGAAAAGGGTACACCAAATCACAAGGACACAAAGGCAAGTTTTAAATCTGATGTTCGGGAACTTATTATGGTCACACCCCCAATTAGTAGGTGTACTGCCTTGATTTGCGGTGGTTGATTTTTATGTATATATAAAGTACCAATGAAAAGACGTAGGTATGATTTGTGCAAAGGGGTTTAAAAACTTTTGGACAATATTTTTGGTATCGTCTCGTTTAACCAAATCGTATCTCTTTAAGAATCACCTCAAAGAAAATACAAGATAGAAAACGTTACGATTGTTTTGTTGTTTTATATATTTTTGGTGTTTTTAACACTTTAGGAAAAGTGTTAATGAACTTTTTGATTTATATTAACTACTGAAATTTACAAGCGATGGTATATGTGCAAGTACGATGCGAAAAATGCTTAGAACACACTTACGACCTCCCGGCGTGGCGCCAAAATTTGATTGGTGCTAAGCAGGTCAAGTTTAATTACACAATCTAACCACTTGTGAATGGTCGGCCGTAACAAACTTAAAAGCAGCTCAAACACTAATGCAATTAAGATCGGAGGAATATAATGGATTCACAGGTGGTTAAGTCCCACGGAGGATGAATTGGTGTATAAACACTTGATCAGATGATAGAATGATCACTAAGGATAGTGATCAGTAAGGATTTTGATGGATAATTACCTAAAGAAAAGATTTATAAATTACAGCGACTTAAATGCAAATTAAGAAAATTAAAAAGTTAAAATATATTAAATAAACGCTATCACTATTTTTACAATGATGTTTTTGTGATTTTATAAAATAAAATCACTTAAATAAACTATTTTAACTAAAACTTAAACTTAAATTACCTAAAAACGTGATTTAAAATGAAAACGTAAGTTATTTATAAAAATTACGTGAGTCTTGCAAAAAGCGTAAAATTTATGAAATAAAGTCCTACAAGTGTAAAAACAATTTTTTACGTACTATATGACAAAAGAAAATTTTAGAAAAAGATTTATATTTTTAGACTTTTATATTTTTATTATGAATTAAATAAGATTTTACACTAATTAAATGATTAAAAATACTAAAACTATTTAGAAAAATACGAAACTTTTTATAAAATACTTAATACTAATACAATTTTATAAAAATACAAAAAGCGAAAAAGCTATAAAGAATAAGTTGAAATAAGTAAATAAGCTCGTATAAACATTTGGAAACAAAAGGTTATGTATTAAATAGTGTAAAGATAGCGAAAAAGTCCCTAAGGCGGTTGGTGTGTGTGTAGTATGGTGGTGGGTGGCGAGGTTCGAATCCAGCAATGACTTTTTGTTACTATTTTATTTTTGATTTTTCTTTACAATCTTGTTAAGCTAATGATTATAAGCACTTTTTCAACTACAACTTTTTATGAGCGATTAATAAGCTCGAAAGCGACTTAATATCTTATGATTTTGACTTATGAGCTTATTATGAAATTTAAAGCTCAAAGCAGAGCTTGTAAATTGAAACAAAAGCTTAAATAAGCTAAAACAAAATAAAACTACTTATGATAAGCTAGAAAACACAGATAAGCATCTTGATAAGCTATAAACAAGCAATAAGCACTTATGAAACACCTTTGTACCAAACAGACTTGTACGAGACTTTGTAGGCTAAAATAAGCTAGGTAAATAAGTTCAAAAGCTCAAAACCAAGACTGAGTCAACAAGCTAGCTAGGTTGGCTTTTCAAAAAGCCAAAAATCACAAACTAAGGGTAACTGTAGAGCTTTTGGTAAGCTTATGAAAGTGGTGGTAAAGCGTGATCGGTGGGTCGATCTGAGTTGATCTTGAAAATGGACAAAAACAAAAGTCACTTGCAGCCCTATATAACAAGCTACAAAATGAAAAGCTAAAGTTGGAACCTTAAGATGGTTGGTTAGCTATCCAAAGAAACAAATTTCACAAGCTATGGTGCCTTTGGAGAGCTTTTGACAAGCTCTTGAAATTGATATCAAAAGCGTACCGAGGGGACTCTTTTGACTTTTTAAGAAAATGAAGCAGTTTGACTTTAATGAACTTTGAATCAATCTTATGCACTGATTATGATGAATTAAGGTGTAATGAGACTATAATAAGTTAACTTACCAAGTTTTAAACAGATATGATGAGTTTTGATCTTGAAATCCTAACAGTGACTAAGTAATATGAGATTAAAGGAAAGTTTGACTTTTGACACAGTGAGCACTAGTTTTTCTTGTTAAACTGAGATATTTAGACCAAATATGACACAGAACAAGCAATAACACAGGATTGAACACACTCTAATATAGTTAACAAAGGAAATCCAAACACCACTTTTGTTATTTGTTTTGGTGAATTTCAAAGCAACACAAGATTAAAATCATGAACTTGATTGAGACCTTATATAATCATTTACTAAGGCCGAACAAACATTAATCAACAATAATAACTATTAAACTAAGAAATGACAAGTTTACTAGATTAAGCTGTTAAATTAAAATTTTAACTAACTACCAATTAGAGAAACAAGTAGCGATATTATTGTTTGATTATGCTTAAATATAACTAATAAACACAAACATACCAAGATTTTAAGCTAAATAACACTTTAACAATGCAATGAATAAAAATGGAACAAGGCTTACAAGATTGGATTTGAATGAAAACCAAGAACAAGGGCGTGAATACACTTCCTATAGCACCAATAAGCTCTATACCAAGGCCATCGAATCTACCTTGCTCCAAACATTTATCATCTTCACCATAGATTTTTGATTTTAACTAATTTATTTATATTTTTGGTATTTTTACATTTTGGTACTAAAATGGTTTTAATTGTTTCTAAAAGCTTGCATAAGCTTTTAGGAGCTTACATGGGCTATTCGGTCCTTGACAAAGGATACAAACAACATTGGAACATACATGAGATTTTGAACATGGAAAATTTTTGCATAAGCGAGATAGTAAGTAAAACTTGAATTTGATGTTCGGAAAAGCTTAATTATACATTAAAACTTGAATTGCATAGCTTGAAAGCTTAAACTTACTTTGAAATTTAAAATTGAACTAAACGACATTAAGAAATTAAAATTACTCTAGATATATTACATCAATGCTTCCCACTTGTTATATAAAGACTTTTTCATCACTTGTCGACATACTTGAGCAAATCCGCACCAATCTTGAACCGTTGATTTAATCCGGATCATCGGTTTGACAAATGGTGATTTTTGGCGCCAAATTTCCTCTGACGAGTTTTCCAATTAATGAACCTTGGATTGATGTGGAGGTGTTAGGAGGCAGTTTGGGGAAGAGTGTTTTAGATGGCAGGTGGAAAGCAATGGTAAAACTCTTGGTTTTGGTGTATCTGAGTGGGAGAGGCAGTGTACGGTGTGCGCGGTTTCTCTTTTAAATATTGGGCGGGTTGGTTTATTGGATTGGATTTGGGCTTGAGTTGGGTTTAGATAATATATAGGGTCCGGTTTGGTTTAAATAAGCCTGAGGACCAAAGCGTAATTATGCCAAAGTTGAAGGGCTGATATTGAAACTTTTCCAATCATATCACAAGGACTAAACCTGTAAATCTTGAATATTACAAGGATCAATTGCATAAAATTCCATTTATTAAATGTCAAGGACCATTTTGACAATTTCAAACTCAGGGGACCAAACTTGCAATTTTCTCTAAACTTATCATAAAGGACCAAATATGTCATTTATTAATAATACAAGGGTGTTGTTTGAACAATTTCTATTTTGAATACCAGGGGACTATTTTTGACATTTTGTAAAGTTGAGGACTAAAGTTGTAAATTGTGATTTTGAACTTTAAAGGGTTTGTTTTGACAACTTTTGAATCTCATGGACCTTAAATGACATTTTACAAGTTTTGAATTACGAGGACTAATTTTGACAACTTTTGTAACTTGGGGACTAAAGCGCCAATTATGCAAACTTGATCGTTTTCATGATTTTGATGTTTTGCATTTAAAACACATAAAACACTTGTTTATGATATTTTCATCATTTGATGTATTTACGAGTGTTTCGGATGTTTTTGGCATTCTAAGCGATATAAAAATGATGAGTATTTGAACACTTCATCACTTACGCAAAGCGATGGAGGTTTGATCTAGTCTTAAGCCTATGGTAATCTATCTACTAGGACCGGTTAATGAGTGTTTATCTTCCATTTCCAACTTGTTATATTTCATATACACGAGAGATGTGAGTATCGAAACACCCGTGTGGTGCTAGTATGTAATTTCCGTGCTTGTTATGACTTTTGCGGGCTTATATGTGTTGTGGATCGTTCTAAACTAATGCTTCATGACCTCTAACTTATAAATTGATTGGCTAAAAGCACATTTGCTTGAGGACAAGCAAATACCAATGTAGGGATATTCGATAAGGTTTTAAAATGTACCTTTTTAGGGTCGTTTAAGCCTTATTTGATCAATTTTGTATCCGTTATTACTTAATATTGTTCCTTTTCACTTTTAGGTATCTTGAAGGCAAATTGCTGGAATGACACTTATTCGGACGAAAAGGCATGAATATCTGAAGAAAATGGCCAAAGTCGAGAATCGAGACACTCAGTTCTTTGGAACTAAAGGGGACGATCGGATTTACAAGTGACGGTACGTCGGTACAACTAGAGGCGCCGTCGACAACTTTTGTGACGACTCGGTAGCCAAATTGCTCATTTACAAGTGACGACGGGGTTTTAAAAGAGTAGGCGTCGCGGCTCGGCGGCTAGATTTGATCCAGACACGTCGAGGCCCGAAAGGGACGACGTCGCAAGCATAAGGTGCGCCGTCGCAAGACTAACGTGGCCAAGACGAAACCACTAATAACGGCGACCCGGCCGGCGTCACAAATCAAAGGGTGACACCGTCGCATGTGTAATCTTATATATAGAATTCGAATTTTTCGAGTTTCGATGTGTAGTCTTTTGGAGTAAAACCTAAACCGAACCAATGCTGTCTTGTACATTATTTTAGGGTTCCATACACTATCTTACATCAAGATAAGTGTTTTATTTCATTAATTTAATTATGTCTTCCTTTGATTGTGTGTATGCTTGCATGTTCCCCATGTCCGGCTAATTTACTTGTGTGTTTGCTTAGGTAATATGAAACTTAGTTATTGAATATTGATTGGTTGTCTCTTATCTTAATTGTGATTGACCTAGTATTGCGATAGGTCATTCGTTGTGCTAATAATGCTTGATTAATCTTTGTTGAACCTTAGTTTATAATCACCTAGAGTAATTGTAGGTTATACATCCAAAGAATACCTTAGAGTTAAAGTTTATAAATCCTAGAGATTTTGTAGTCATTAACCTTTGGTAGCTTCAAAGAGTTAGGGATAAGCGCATACCTACGACCTTAGAAACACAACATTGATTAAGAATAAGGGCGTGACAATTCAACCACCAATAGGAGATAACTAGGGAGTAATAAAGCCTAAGCAAATACATTTTTAACTATCATCACGAGCACACAACAATAAACATAGACTACCTACCTTAGTTTAGATAATTAGATAAGTAGAAGTAATTGGTGAAATACCAACCCCAAATCAAACTCGAGATTAGGTGCCTTTCCATTTCCTAAAAACATAAAAAGATAAAATATAATCTTCCTCAACCCCGACCTTAGCGTAGTAACTTCTCACTAGCATTCCTATTCCCCTAGAGAACGATATCAATTCCCGTGGCTTACCCTAATACTACACTACAACGATTAGGTTCACTGCCTAGGGTGTTGAAAAACTTGCTCGACGAAAAGGAAGTTCCTTTGACCACGAACACACTGTGTAAGCGTATCACCTCTCTTACGATATGAGACGAAGGTACCCGTGCACTCTCTTTCCACTGCATGACTCATACATAAGCGGTTGTATCGTCGGGTGGGAGGAAAGCCTACATTGCATACAAGTCTAGGAGACTACAATCCAATCATCATAATATACTATACTGGAGGGCTTAAACAAAGTCCATTATTCACATAATGGTCCAAACCATGGACAGACTCAAAGGCCCCCATAACTAGTACAAGGCAACTAACATAACTAGTACAAGGCAACTAACATGTGCCTCTCTTTCTCTCTCTACAAAAATGCTTCTCTTCATCCTCTCACATGAGATGGAGACCAATGTACCACACAATCCCTCATTTTACCCTTTCCAATGAGGTAAGATGGAGGTACCCGATCGATGCCAGTGTTACCCGACTACAGGAGCACCTTCCTTCTCAGGGGTCCTTACCATTCTACACGGGAAACCCGAGCATCAAACCTCCACCGTGTCCTTACCGAACTTATACTCGTTTCACACACATGATACGTGAACATTATGCATTTAGCTTAATATAAAATTTTCTTTTTCTAATAACGTAACTACATACTAAGATAGTTTTTAAATCTTTGGGGTATATGTTTAGTGCATAGATTAGATTAAAACCCATATTTGATGAATTATTTTTACTTTACACCAATTTGGTTTTAATTTTGATGTCTACATTTGAGATGCTTTAATCGAGCACCTTAAGAATAACTGTAACATTGCATTCCAAAAAGATATCTGGAAAGTTGGGTTTGGGCTTTGTAGTCTAAAATCACAACAACGATCTCCTAATTTCGGGTGCTCGAATAAGTTCTAGTCTAAAAGTTCAAGCAAAAGCTCTTCACTTGGCTATGAGTTATGCAATTGGTAGAGAACATTTTCATGATTTTTTTGAGACATATTAGTCATATATAGTTAAGACAATTTGCAACAAAGTCACTTTGCTACAAGTTAAGAGTCTATTGGGTATGTTTGTTGAAACTAGCAGTAAACAGTTAGCAGTAGTAGTTAGCAGTAAGTAGTTAGCAGTTAATAGTTAGCAATAGCAGTTAAAAGTATCAGTTTAATTTATAAAAGTGTTTGGTAGAGTAGCTGTTGCTGTAATTTTAATGTGTAAAATAATGTAACGCTAAATGCTAAATGCTAATTCAAAAAGCATAAAGAAATTAGCGTTTTCATAAATTAATAAATGTTATATGCTTTTTCCAAACAAGCTATGCTAAATGCTAAACGCTAATTGCTCTTAAAAGTTGTATACCAAACACACCCATTTACTATTTAGAAATATTATCTAACCAGAGATGGACCTATGATCTTTAGAAGGGTATTGCACAATTCTTTTCCTATCATACTCACTAAAATTCGCACCACAATTTTTTTAGCGAAGTCAAAGTTGCACTATAAAAAAATAGCACCAGTATTGAGGGTTGCACATACAAAAAAATGGCACATTTTGAAAAAAATTACACTATGTGACTAAAAATTAGGTATGGCCCTTACCACACCCAACATTCATGTAGGTCCATCCCCGTATCTAACGCAATAGATTTTTTTTAGGTAAAGGATTGATTACCCGTGAACATCTAACGCAATCGATTTCAACGTATATTACTGGTATTTTGTTAAGTGTCTCGAGGTTCTTACACCCTTTCACCTGCACCTCATTAATTATAGATACGGAGTATTAAATGGCTATTTGGCATTCTTAAATGGAATTTCTAACTTGTGCCATGGTGATAGAGGTTAAAAGGTGTTAAATGAACTCAAATTATCATATTCTCATGTTCGTTGATACTAATAATTTTTTAAATTTATGATATCTACCAATTAGCCACGTTTTATATAAAAATTAAGTTATTTAAAGAAATATGTGTCTTCATTAAACACTTAAACTTGTGCCACCATGACACAAGTTAGAAAAACCTTTCTTAAATAAATGCTGTATAATTCACATCCTATCCCTTTTAACCAAAAATGAATAAGTTATGTAATTTTTTTAACTTAGTAATGGTTTTTAAAAACCTTATTCACCATTATATAGTATGTTCAAAAATATTAACTACTTTATGGTATGTATATTTCATCTTAAACGCATCATTTGTTTTTTTTTGCCAATTACTAAAAGTAAACTAGAACATCAAAAATATAAAACTAGAACCCTAGTTGACTTCTCCACGCACCATGTGTTGCGAATCTAATTATATTCCATTTCTAAGAGCATTTCCATCAATAACATGAGTTATCCTTTAACACCGGCCACGTTAGCGCCACATCAGCTTTACATTTCACCTTAACATCCCCAAAAAACACCCACATCAATAACATCTCAAGTTAAACTTTAACATTTCATATTTTTAATTTCAACCCCTAAACTAAACAAACACTTCATTTATTAAACTAAACATATCACATATAACATTAAAACACAAAGTATATTAAACGTTAAACACGAATTACATTAAAATTAAAACTACAGCATCTTGATGAAAATAAAACTACTAAAACTTAAAAAGCGAATCATCTGAGACTGACCCTCGAACTTGAATGGGAATTAAAATCGCCATTAACGAACCGAGTTTCCATTATATCGAAGTAGTTGTCTTGAAGATCTGAGCTTCCTTGCTTCTTGCTCACGACGAAGCGCTTCCTCGCGTGCGCTCTTCCATAATCTCCATACGATTTTCAATATCTTGTTCTAGTTGACGAAGGGAAGCCTCAATTAACCCGTGGGGGTTGTTTTGAAGATCCACCTGTGGACTGTTCACAGGTGGAGTTGGAACAATTGGATTGTTCACAGGTGGAGAGTTTAAAAATACATTTTTCGGTTGGAAAAGCGGAAAACGAGATCGAGGCGGTGTTGAGTAAACTTCAAACTCGGTAGAGTTGGAAAAGTTGTTCAGGAAGGCGATTTGGAGTTGGAAAGCGGTTTTAAGCAACTTTCTGGATTTGAAAATTCTTTGAGAAAATCTTTCTTGAGACATTTTTTTTTTGTGTGAGTTGTGTGTAACTTGTGTGTGTTGTGTGTTCTAAACAACTACGGTAGAGTTGTATATATAGGTAGAGTTGATTTTGAGTTTGAATAAATCCGCTCATATTTGATTTTAAATTTCAAATTTGAATTTGAATTTATCCTTGAAATTAACCGGTATAATTTAAATTTGAATTTTAATAGGTTGAGGGGGTGTAAGTGAAAATTCATTTGAAATGGTTTAGAGTGGTGAAATGATTTTTTTTTTATCGCCTTTAACGGCCGTTGCCTACATAACCTGGAAGGACTTACGCCGAAATAACGCGATGGGTCCAACGGTTTAACGCCCGTTAACGGCGTTATTCGCCAGTTAACGACGTTATGCCGTTACGAATGTATGTGCTCTAAGAAGTCCTTGTTAGAGATTTAATTGAATAATTTATGTATTAATTTGCATCATCAAATGTAGGGGCGATCATCGGTAGGCCGGACCGGACCAGAGAAAAACCGGATCGGACGAGACGAATCCGGTAAAAACCTAGGCAAGACCGAGACCAGAATGTGGTCGGTCCGGTCCGGTCTCGATCGGTCCGGTCCAACAAACTAAATTTTTGTTTGTGGCGGGACGAGCCGAGACCGAATTGCCAAAATGGTGAGGCAAAGACGGACCGCGGTCCTTGATCGATCGGTTTGTCGGTCGGTCCGGTCCATATGGTCCGTTGCTCACCTAATCAAATGAATCAATATTTATGATTAATTGTGGCGGGTTTTAGTTAGTTGGGAAGAGATCTAATGAGAAGAAAATTTAAAATGATAATAATGAAAAATAGTTAGAGCCACATATTTTAAATGAATGTGAGAAATTTAAGGGGAGATGCATTTATTTTTGTAGATGCATCTGGAATATGTTGTTGTGGTTTTTTCTCACCATTCTCATTTTAGTTTTATTTCTCATTTGATTCTTAGGGGGCGTTTCTTTTTCTTTCCGGATTAAGATCCATATAAATATATGTAGGTCCTATGTAGGCGGTATGCATTAATCTTTCTAGATGGGGAGATGATCGCGTTTATGAGCACGTAGATATAGAAAGATTAGTGAAAGTATGTGGGCTCCATTAAAAAACGTTATTAAATATTTGTGTGAGCATGTGAGCCGATTCATAGCTAAGGGGATAAAAAAAACACAACCTTACTCTTAGTTAGTTTCAAAATCTTAATCTAGTTATTTCATACAATTTGTAATTAAACTAGTTTTGCATGATTATCTATGTGTTTGGTTTAAATTTGATTCTTATTATATTTTAGTTACTTGAGAAAT
Organism: Chrysanthemum lavandulifolium; assembly: GCA_022545495.1. NCBI lineage: Eukaryota > Viridiplantae > Streptophyta > Magnoliopsida > Asterales > Asteraceae > Chrysanthemum > Chrysanthemum lavandulifolium. Next base: position 88,142,856 of record CM040246.1, read on the forward strand.
TTGTTATTTATAACATGGTTTTTAGCGCTATTTTTGTTGTTTATCCTTATTTCATTAGTTAATATGAGTAATGGCGATTATGTTAATTTAATTTGATATGTTATAATAAATTTATTTTATGTGTTTATGACTTTCATGTTGTTGCTACGTTATTAGTTGATACGAGAAATGAAGACGAAATTTGCCACTATAAACAATTCAAATGCATGTGCAAAAATAGGCTTTATAATTAAAATCAACAAAAAATATATTTGATTGATTCTTTTAGCAAGAAAGACCCCTTCCAGTAAAATTGAAAAGACTCCGAAAATTTAATGTGAACGACGGAAACATCATACCTAATAAAATTGGATAGGAAACACTAATATAGGCAATACTTTTCTAAACAACATACAATGGTAATTAAGTTTTTTAAATACCATTAATTGGTACTTTATATAAGAGGAGGAGGTACCGTCGTGTGATTGGTTTGCGTTTTTGTAGCAACTGAGCTTGGAGAGCGACCTGTTGCACCGACCTTAGCCAAAGGAGGTAGCGCTATAGCCACTGTGAGCAAACTTTTTTTTTTTTTTTTTTTTTTTTTTTTTTTAGTTAAATTGGAGCGTTTTGAAGTAAATAAGGACGTTTGTAGCAGTTATATAACCGTTTGGACCCATTAACAACAAAAAAAAAATTTCTCCTAAAATTACTATAAATACCTCCTTATTATTTCATATTTCACGCATACTTCTAATATATTTTTTCAAACAAAATGAGTAGATTTTGGAGCCAAGAAGAGGAGTGTTTCACTCTATATCCGAGAATCCAAATACGAGTGCGGATCAACAAATGAATACGTTTTGGGATAAAGTTCTCGACGCATACAACAAAGAAGCCAAGAAGCGCAACTACCCTATTCATACCATGCAAGAACATGTTGACGGAAAAGTGGACTTCTTCCGTTGCCCAAAAAGTACGAATCAGAGCAAATAATCCAAACCAAACTAGTTAACTTTATGTATTTTTAACACATGGGGTTTTAAATGATATATATATATATATATATATATATATATATATATATATATATATATATATATATATATATATATATATATATATATATATATATATATGAGCGGAATAATACGGGAGGATATTTATAGGGTTGTTCACGGGGCGGTTCGGTTCGGTTAGTTGAAAGATTTTAACTATCCAGTCGGGCGGATAATTCATTTTACTACGAAAGAGAACCGTCTTAGGCGGGTAACCGAACCGCAACCGGACTTGCGGGTACCCAAAATGAACGGTTACCTGCGGTTCGAGTCACGGTTAACCATTTTAGATGTTTAATCGAGTTTCTCCATATGAACAATTACATGATCTAAAATTGAAAATGTCATTCTAGTAGTATTAAATAGCATTAAATAGATTAAAGTCATATTAAAGTTGTTCCATCACAATAGTTGCATTCAAATAAACATACGTATCATATTAACATAATTATTTATTCAACGTTTACATATGTAAAGATCACATTAATCAATTTTCAAACATAAATGTTTAGTAAATGTTTACGCTGTAATTAAAAAAGTTGCTATACAATAAAAGCAAGGCAATAATAAAATCAATACATGCACAATTATTTTATGTTCTGTTAAAAACCTTCATGTGCATTATACACGATTCGGTTCGGTTAATCACGGATATCTAAAAATAAAAAAGGAAACCGAACCGTGATAAACGGGTTTTATCGGTTTCGGTTTATTTCGGTTTCGGATTTTTCGGTTTCGGGTTTTTTCGGTTTCGGATTAAGCGGTTCGGCTTGGTTTATCGGTTTCTTGGGTTTTTTGAACACCCTTAGATATTTATATCTATGAGTTGGTTTAAATTTCGTATTGTAACTTTTATTTAAATTTTGTATTAGTGTTGTAATGTTAAATTTCGTATTGTAATGTTAATTTTTTGTAACTTGTATGTGTTTTATTTAGACGAATAACCAAAGTAGAGTACAAACTTATTTTCATTACCCAAGCAAAGCAGAGTACGACATTTAAATGAAAATAAAACTACGTTACATAAAATAAAATAGACATAAGTTCTTCAGCCACAGATTAATCTGTGTTATAACCCTCGTCGTAAGAAGTATACCCATTTGCAACCTTGCTCTCTTCATACTCGTTGTACAAAATGTCAAACAAGTTATTCTTGCGGTATTGTTCATCCCTTGCTTCATGCTCCCAACGAGCATCTTCCTCTCATGCTTCGTTTTCTTTCATTTCTCTTAATACTTCTTCATCCAGAAGAAATAGTCGTTGCTCTTCCTTAGTAAGTTGAAAGAGATTGTCTTCTGTTGGTGGAGTGTTAACTGTGTTTTCGGAAAATTGTTGGGAGAAGTTGTTTTCGTTGAGAAATTGTTGGGAGAAGTTGTTTTCGCTGGAAAATTGTTGGGAGAAGTTGTTTCGTTGGGAAATTGTTGGGAGAAGTTTTTTTTGAGACATTGTTGAGAGAATTTGATAAAAAGTTGTGTGTGTGAGAAATAAAGCAGAGTGTGAGCATATATAGGAAAATTTTTGAATTTAAAATTGAATTTGAATTAATATTCGTACTTTGAAATTTTTGAATTTGAACTGTCACTTTGAAATTGAATTTTAAATTTGAATTTAATGAAGTTAACTTTAGTTAATATTGTGTTTGTTTTATTTCATTTTATGTAAATGAAAAGAATAAAAATAAATAATATTAGCATGACGTTTCACAGTGTCGTGTAGTAGAATCGCAAAATGTGGTCTTTAAAGGGTTCTGGTCTTTGTTGAGTATTTTCTTGGCGTGCGGTAATTTTAAAAGCGACACGAAGAGAGCAGTTCACTTGACAACGCTTTCTAGAGTCCTCGTGTTATGTGTATATAAGAAGTCTTTGTGTATATATAAATACCTTACGATATGTAAAGTTTACTACTAATGATTACGTACATTACACATATAAGTAGTGATTCACAAAAGAAGTACTTTGATAAAGCATAAACCATCATTGTCAAGAAACCTTGATTATAGGAATACGAACAATTATTACTTGTGTAAACTTACATGTTAAAAATTAAGAGTGAAAAAAACATAACTCATAGTTCAAACTTCTACAATAGAAGTGTGTATGTAGTCATGGTGCTCTTTTTGTGGTATATTTCTTATGGCAGAGTTCTAGTCGATATCTTTGTATGGTTTTTGCCTATATGTGACGTTAACCGAGGGTTTGATATTCGTAGAAGCATTGATACATAATATCGTTGATTGGTTTATACGAGTGTGGAAGCCGCGATCTGTTGATTAACTTTTGTAGGCGTGAATTTGGATAGATTATTTTTCTTGAATTCTTTATAAAGAACTTCTTTGCAGCAACTGGCGGCGGGATTATTTTTTAAAACGAACTGCTTTGAAGCAATGACTAAGCATTAGAATATTTTGAAACTGCAAAGTTAGCGATTAATGTTGACACGTGGCGTGTGAAGAGCGTGTGTACTGCAATAGTATATATAGTAATGTCTTGTTAAGTTAATTCCAAAACCGGCTAACCACATTTAAACATTATAAGTAATAGCCAACATTTGACTAATGATGTTTATATAATATGAGTTTAAAGTTGTATATATCGGACATGATTACAATTTTTTTTTTGATCTAGTAAAAACAAACACACCCTTGAAGAAACATTAGAGCATCCAAAAAAGGAACAACATAATTAAATTAGGTTTAATCAGCTTGCCAAAACGGCACTAATTAAGGACAAATAAGTTATACTCCAACTTGATACGTCAATTATGAAATGCTTAAGTTGAGTTGTTATGTACATCAGTACATCCCACTGATCCCACCACATGCATATCCTTCCAAATAAAGGAATTATTTTCACATAATCTTCCATAATCAAAACCATGTAATTATACCTAACTCTTACATGGTACTGTATTATTCTAACATCTCAATATTATCATAGTTTTGGATGATCGCACGTGACAATCGTCTGCCAATGTGAGAAGCCGGCAATGGATAGAGGAGCCACGTGGCGGACAAATATATTAAAGTAGTGTGTTTTCTAGTTGTCGTTGCTCTTTGGACTCGTAGCTAACTAAAATAATTTAGTGCGGGTAAAATCGGTTGAAATTCATAATTAAGTTTGTAATCTTTATACTAAAATCATATAATTAACTTGGTATTCAATTCTTGGTCATACTCAAACCAAATAAATCCAGATGTTTGTTTATTTTGATGTCTATTTCAGTTTCTGCCCGCCAAACTCCACTCAGGTGTGAGTGATGAACACATATATTGAGTGAAAGATATAACAAGTGACATTAATGATTACAGTATTTTTTTTAATACACGTAGTTATTTCTTTAATACAAGTAGTTTCTATTTAGTTAAATGACAAGTGTTTTGAATATAGTAAAAGTAAAATAAAAGCCAATATTTCAAGAAGCTTTGGTTTACTTTGTCCATGAGGGATCAACATGTGGTTTGCTTGTCAAAAATGACTTTTGTATCCATCTTACTCAGTAAAAGTGACTTTGTCGGTTAATAAATAATAACTTGTTACTTTGTTAATATTCGACCAGCCTTACTTTATGCATAATTTTGATTTCTTTCCGTCACATATTGCTTAGGTTGGTTGTTGAACAACCAATATAAGATACGTAACATTTTTATTTATTTAACATGTGGTTTTGGCGGATGGACCATTAATTTACAATAAAAACAAGTCAGATTATTGTATTTTTATTATTTTAAAGGTGTATCTATAAAAGCATGCATCTTAGTCATGCAATATTCATAGACGTGTTAGTGACCGGAGCTTCTTAAGATAAACTTTAGCTCGAGCTCAAGCTAATCGATCTTGATCCGAACTTGAACTGATCAACATCAAGCTTGAACACATAAGCATTTAAGCTGGTGGTTCAAAAAAAAAACAATAATCTTTTTTAAGTTTAGTCTAAAAACATAGCTTTGCTTTCATTGCCTTCCAACAAAACACATAAAATTCAGATAATTCAAGTAAAGGGCCAATTAGGCCGCTTTAAAAAGTTTGGGCTCCTACAAAACAGTTCTAGTAAGTGTTCTGATTGTTTTTTTTAACGGCAAGAATAAGATATATATATATATATATATATATATATATATATATATATATATATATATATATATATATATATATATATATATATATATATATATATATATATATATATATATATCTGAATCAAATAGATCAACTTAAAGTTGTTAAAATGAGATCAATCTAAAATTTGTAATAACAGCTCTCCTTATAACAAAATAATTTTTTATTAGCTACAACTAAAAATGTTAAAGTTTTGATAGATTTCTTTTTAAAATTCTGAAACCTAGGTGATACACTTTGATTAGAAGTGTAATGTGTATCGGGTTTTGTATGTGTATCGATTTTGGAATATTTATTAGTGTAATGTGTATCGGTGTATCACTAATTCAAACTCATGTATCATTTGGTTATTAGTTTCTAAAATGTTAATTTGTATTAAAATATTATATTTTTGTGTATTATTTCTAAATTTTTATTTATAAATGTTTTAGTGGTTTTTAACGATCTTATTTTTCTGACTTTAAGTGCGATCTCACATTAACCCTCCCTATATATATATATATATATATATATATATATATATATATATATATATATATATATATATATATATATATATATATATATATATATATATATATATATATATATATAAGTGTGGATCTTGTGAAAAGTCATTTGTGCTAAAAAGTATAGGAATGATTTATGGCCATAGGATGGATCAATGCAAATAAGATTAATGGATGAGATTTAATTAGTATATTAATGACAATCAATTAATTTTAGTGGGTTATTATTTATCATTGTGAAACATAAAAGGACAATATGGTCTTTTAGTATTTGGCATCAAACATTCAAAACGTTTAATTAAAAAATTGACCTACGTTCAAGTTTAATGGTCAAATTCAAATTTAATGTCATTACACTTTAAATTCAAATTTTAAAATGTTTATTTATGGTTCTCACTAGTGAGTAATGACACACTAATTTATAATGTAAAACGTTTATTTATGACACGTTAAATGTCTTAATATATATATGTAGTGACACACCATTTTTCTTGACACATTTATAGTGATGTGATTGAATTTTTGACACTTATTTAGTGATACATTAAATTTTAGCACATATAGTACACACTTAAATTTAGTGATCATTCGTAATGACACATTAATTTTTTGTAATACGTTTTTGTGACTAATAAAGTCTTTTGACACATTTAGTGTCAAAATACATTTATAGTGAACACACAATGTTTATCTAACTATTTTTCTTGATATATATAGTTGACCACTAAACATCGTAGTGACACAAATTAATTGACACATTTATAATGATACACTAATTTTTAACACAATTTTATTGATAATATAATTTTCCGACACATTTAATTTCATGATATATTTGAAGTGACACACAAACTTTTTTGCTACATGTTTACTGAAACACTTTGTCCTTTTAACACACTAAACCAATTGTTGGTATCCATAAGCTTTTATAATTTGACAAAATTGGTAAAAAAATTGTTTGATACGTAATTGACAAAAAAAAAAAAAAAAAAAAAAGTTTAAATGATCTTTATTACTTTGACCAAACTAGTGAAAAAAGTCGGGATATAAATAAGGTTTAATACTTTGACAAAAAGGCATAAATGAGCAATTAAATAATGAGTGTCGAATGTCTAAAATATCATTATCAATCAAATGATATATGCTATATTTTAACCCTTTTATCCTTTTACCAAAAGATCTTTTTATTTGATCACTCTCTCTCTCTCTCTCTCTCTCTCTCTATATATATATATATATATATATATATATATATATATATATATATATATATATATATATATATAGGGAAGGATCCAGAGTGAAGAAAAGGTAAAATGAGAAGAATAAGAAGGATTTCACCACATATTTCGAATAAGGGAGATTTTTAAAGGGAGATGACCTATTTTGTAGGTGCATCTGGGAAATGTGGTTGTGGTTTCTTCTTCCATCTTATTTTTATTATTCTTCTATTTGATCCTGCTATATATATATATATATATATATATATATATATATATATATATATATATATATATATATATATATATATATATAAACAACTAGAAAAGCTAGAAAAGTTACAAAAGGAGTTTTAGCCAATCATGCCAAGCTAAACTAATAGAACTTCTACTTTTACCAAGAAAATGAATCAAGTCTAATGCTATCAAACAAATGCATTTCTCAATTTATGAGAATTGAATGTCTTAATTTGAAATTTCCATATAGTCCACTGATAGCGCCATGATCACCGGATACGATTCTTCTTATCATTTGATAACATGATTATCTATCCATGTAGTCGATCTAACGGCGAAATAAGGTTGGAAATGCAAGTCACGCGAAACCTCGATTAACCGCTTAATACTTGAGGCCACTTCACATGTATAAAATAAATGATCATTTGATTCCATACCGTTCGAGCATAGGGCACATAATTGATTGAATTTCAATCCACGTTTGAAAGATTAGATAGGAGAGAAGTCGATCTAACTTTAGTCTCCATAGAAAAATGTTAACTTTCTAGGAATATATTTGCACCATATTGTAGGAGCATCAAGAGTCGGAAGAATGGTATCGTCGATGTGTTGTCTCGTGTCTTTAACCGTGAGCATACCATCACACCCAATGGTCCAACGCAGACTCATCTTGGCCTTGAAAACTCGCTTATCTGTTGCAACTCGTCATCGAACATGCAAGGAATCAAGATTCCGGCTGAGATAATTGGTCTTATCCATTTCAAGTTCCATTCGCCATTTACAACGATCATTAACCATACAGTTAGGTTCGGGATCCAACTGAAAAGCCTATTATAACGATGAGCAAATGGTGTATCGCCGCTCAGTTGTCCTTCCAAACCGAACCTTCGTACCTGACGCCTAGTTTGTAACACAAGGTATGCTTTGGAGCGATGCCGCTGAGTGTGGTTGGTTAATGGAGCCAACGATTTTGACCACACACCTTTACTTTTACATCTATTTTGATCGAAACGCTTCCTCCCTATGTATAGCTTTGATGACTTGAGCCCATAAGGAATTCGAGTTAATAATTAGCCTCCGCCAACACGGAGAAGAGCAAGGTTGAAAGCCTTGAGAGGCAATACCCACCCCCTTTTCAAGAGAGGCTAACACAGTTTCCCAGCTGATCCAAATCATCTTTCTCGAATCGGTTCCCCTTCCCAAAAAAATTGGCTCGTAACCTTTCAATATCAGAAAAGAATATTCTGGGAACTTTAAAAACGACATGTAATAAATCCGCGCTCCCAAAACCGCCTTAACAAGAGTTGAGCGACCTCTGATGAGTAATTTGACCTTCCATTTGGATAAGCGAGATTTAAATTTCTCGATGAATCCTTGCCGATGAGTTAGCCAGGCTCATTTGGACCCATTGGAAGACCACGATATGTGAAAGGAAGGGAACTGACATACAACGAGTTAACCGTGCCATAGCTTCAACCTCTTCAATGGAAACCCCAATACCATATACGTTTGATTTATTGATATTAATGCGTAAACCTGATGCCAAGTAAAAAACATTTAGGACACGAAGAATATTATCCATTTGAGCCCGGTTCCACTCAGTAACTAACACAACGTCATCAGCATAGAAAAAATGTGATACCCGAATACTTGGATTACCAACCTGAACCCCACGAATTAAATTATTATGCAAGGCGTCTTTTATCGCAATGTGGAGACCCTCCATAATAAGGATGAAGAGGAAAGGAGACAATGGATCACCTTGTCGAAGACCTCTTTTTAAAGAAAATTCTGAAGTTGGACTACCGTTTACAAGAATAGGCGATAGGGCATATTTTAGGCACTTTCAAAATCCAACCACGCCATTACGGCCGAACCACGTTGCAAAGAATAAAGTCCGTACTTCCAATTAATGAGTCGTATGCCTTTTCGAAATCAACTTTAAAGATCATGACTTTCTTTTTCGTTGTTTAAACCAATCAATCGTCTCACTTAACATCAAAAGGACCATCTAGTATTTGACGACCGAAATAGCGCGATTGTTCTTGACTTACGGATTATCAATCACGAGAGGCTAGACGGTTTGCAAGAATTTTGCAATGATCTTTTAGTGTAAGCCAATTAATGATATAGGTCGATAATCTTTGACAAAAGACGGATCACATACCTTGGGGATAAGGGTTATAAAAGCACAATTAGTACTGGTGGCATTTTTGAAGATGAGAAAAATTACGAGACAAGAACTCTCGTCACCTTTAAAAATATCCCAATATCGTTTCGAAAAGAAAGCTAAAACCATCCGGGACCTGGAGCTTTGTCCTTACCACAATCCCAAACCGCCTTTCTAATTTCGTCACTAGAAACCGATTTCTCGAGATCAATCCTCTCTGCCATACTTAAAGATGCAAAAGGCAGTGAGAGGTATAGTTTACTTGAGGAACATATGATTGAAACTTATTGTAGAACTGAAGGAAAGCCTCTTTCACATGAACCGGGTTTGATATCCACTCACCATTTAGCAGTACTTCCTGAATACCTTGTTTACTTCTCTTTTGTTTGAGTAAACCATGGAAGAATTTAGTATTCTCATCGCCTTCCACGTCCCATTTAAACCGAGCCTTTTGGATAAGATCCATAGATTGAATCGATCAATATCATTAAGTTGATGAAGAATCACGAATTAAGCTCTCTTTTCTTCTTGATGCTCTGTTGAATCTATTTTAAATCAATTTACCTTAACTTCTTTGGTGAGTTCACGTTCTGAGACTCTTCAACCTTCTTATTGTCAACATGCCAAATCTTAAGAGCGGTTTTGATGAATTTTAGCTTATCATGTAAAAACAGTGCGACCTACTTCACCATTTGAACAATCTTCATAGGCTTTTTTTTATCACCTCATCAATACCTTTCCTTTGTAACCACGAGGAGAAGAATTTAAAGGAAATAGGACCGTAATTTGTCTTTAGCGAGTGCAACAATATTGGGTTATGATCGGACCATAAGCGGTCCAAGACTAAAGCCTTCAAATCGTTATTATCATCTAACACGTCTTCTGATATCAAGAAATGATCAAGCTTACTCATTTTTGTGCCACCCTTATTCATCCATGTAAATGTCCGCCCCCCCCCCCCATTTGCATTTCTAGCAACCTCGATTCATCAATAAATTCGTTAAAAGATTGAGCTTCCGTGCTAGAAAATATAGAACCATAACGTTCTCTTTCATTTCGAACTACGTTTAAATCACCAAAAACAACATACCTACCACTATGGTTCTTGATAAAATGAAGAAGCTTGTTCCATAACATATTTTTTGCCACTAAATCTTGCGGACCATACACATTTACCATATAATATGTTTCCAATGCATTTACCCAATTGCCTTGAACAATAATGTAGTTTTCATCACACCAAATCTCTTTTTTTACGAAAGAAGCAGGATCCCATATTGATTAAACCACACGAAAACCTCAGCCATACTACAAGCATAATCAAATGAAAATTTCCCGCATCGATTTTAATCGGAATAGTTCTAATCGAGTCATTTTAGATTCACGCACACCAAGAAAATTAATATGATGTTTAAAACATAACTCTTTGATCCACGTCCTTTTCCTCCGTTTTTGGTACCACAAATATTAATTGATAAAATATTCATCTATCAAATATGGCGCCTTCATTCAACATATGTTTGAGGTTTTTCGACAACCCTAACATCATCGTACCCCAACGTCCCCCAACTTCAATCAAACGGTTGATTTCATAGTAACGATGTCCACTTTTATATCCTTTCTTTCGATACCTAGCAAAAGGCGTAGAGCAATTACTTATTAGGGAAGATGGAACTGTTGCTTCGTTTGATTGCATTTAAGAAATTCAAAACCGGGTGGACAACTAGTGTCCGATTGACTTGCATCACCATTTGAGTCTTCGTGTTTACGATTTTCGATCCATCTCATCATTAGTAACGACATGTTCTGTTCGTTAAGCTGTGGCATCCTAGCGACATGTTCTTCGTAGATCGGTGTGATCATCGAGCCGCGTGTTGCCTGTTAGTTAACCGATAGTGTATCATTCTTAATGACCGTATCATCTTCATTCTCATTGATTTTCACATTATCACACTCCTTTTCATTTCCACTTGATCATTGTCATTAATCCGCATTCGACTCATTGTCGGTCCTCAATTTTGATACTCCATTTGATAATTCCCGAACATAGACGAGAAACCATTCACCATTTATCTCCACGAAACCTCTTCATCAATAAATTTCTTGTATTGATGTGGCAATACACACCCTCCTATCTCGTATTTTGTGCATGATCATACTTTCTAAAGAACATAAATTTGCCAAACATATTAGCTACTTTTTTAAGAGCGGCGAACCCCATGCACAAAATGGTAGCCATTGATTTCAATCAAATCGTTCTTTCATCGATAACAAAGTTACTTTGGACGAGCATTATAGAAGCAAACATCCGTTTCAAGTTGTTGTTACTTTTGAGCATGAAACATGCATCGAAGTTTGAAATTCTAACACCGCCCATAAACCTCCAACATGATGCACTTTCGCATAAGAAAATCCTTCATTGCTACAAATCGATGCATATTAATCATAGAACCCACTTCCTTCACTTAACAAAAGCGGTTTTTGTAGTGTCTTCATTGAAATCAACTCAAGTCATTCAATTTCAGTTTTCTTACATAGCAGGATGTCTAGTTGTATGAGTTGAGAAACATCACCGTGCATAATAGACGCATACGACCGAGGAAAATGATTAGCACTTGTATTCGGGAGATTAGATTGAGAAGTACATGTTCTACGTTCCATTTTTTTATGCTCAGCATCACGTTTTGGGGCACCCTTCTCACTACTCTGAGATCTTTGAAATCGAGCAACCGCTGCGTAAATATGATGATTACCAATCCAGATATTCGATATTCGCGGTGATCGAGCAAACATTTCCTCATTCTCTACACCGCCGGCGAACAAACCGAATCGTTTTCCCATCTTGACGGTTTATTCGCGATATAAGAATCAACAATCGACCATACGTTCACATGTTTTCCATAAACCTCGAGCATCAATGTTACCTGGGAAATTTGTTATGTAGAACGTTGATGCGGTCTTCTCAACAGTCCTATCATAAGGATTCTCAATACGTTTTTCCAATCGTTTATTGTTACCACGAAATACCCAGGTCCATCCATCAGTAGCCTCTTGCGTATATTGTTTCCCCATCGATTGAGTTCCTCCCACGACCCCACTTGTATTGACTTGAAACTTTAATTATTGGTGAATGAAAATTGGGGAAAATTGTTGTAGAGTGAAATTGAGGTGATTTTGAGAGTGGGTTTTTTTTTTATTGAATTATAGTTCCAATTAAACTGTCTTAGAGCCTCGAGACCTTAATATTAGCAAAACTGAACTAAAAGACATGGTATATTTAGCCATGGATTAACTATAGTAAGTGTTCTGATTGTGATTCCGAAGATCCAACAAATTAACCCCCAAACGTTACTTGTGCAACATGTCAAGTTAGGAATGGCAATGGGAGGCGGCCATCCCATCCCCAGGCCCGAAACAAAACCATCCTCAAACCGTCGATCTCCATTGGGGATCTTATCTAGGCGCCACGTTGGAGGCGAGATCTCCCAAACCACGCCCGTTCCCATTGGGGCCTTAGGTTAGTTGTCTTTTTAGTAGCGATCTTTCCATCATCTCGTGTCGCTCACCTGTTTATTCTTATTTTGTACTATTAACAATATGATTTTATGGAATAAACTTGAATAATCAGAAACCATTAGTAATATATTAATTATTGGAATAAATCACAACTTTATAGAATGATATGATGGCAAAAGAAGAACATAATCACAATTTAAAATATCAAAGATAAAACTAACAAAATTAGAAATTATATTTAGTACGTAAATCTTAACAATATTTTATGTATATAGATATATGTATATATGTATATATGTTTCGTAGGGCGGTGAGGCGGGGATGGTGTGCCCGTCCGCCCAAACCAGAAGAATCCCGTTAAGGCCGAAAACCCGCCCAAACCCGATAAGCATGCCCGCCCGCCTCAATAAGTTCGGGTTTCGGGTTTCCCGTCGGGTTCGGGTTTTTTTGCCATCCCTATGTCAAATCTGACATAATACTACGTCTAATGCGAAAATAAATGTCAGGTTTGTTTTTAAAGTCTTTTATTGTTAAGTTTTGACCTTAAAATACTTTCATTTTTGTTATATAATCTTTCGTCTGAAATATATAAATGAATTTAATTTTAATGCATTTTCGTTGGTATGATTTTATTGATATATTATATGAAATAAAAATATTCTGATCAAAGTTAAAAAGACTACAACAAGTCAACCTGGAACTATTTTATGTGAAGAAGGATATCAATCTGATCACGGAGATAAATGTGCCAAATATGACCTTGAAAAATAAGATAGCATAAAGAGAAACAATTGTAAGTAGTAAATTGGTACAAGATAAGAGCACCCGGTGTCCACTTCGTCTTCTCCTTCGTCGTCCACGCTGGCAGTTCGCCGTGGCTCGTTGTGACACCGGGGTTGCTCGCCGTCGTTCATTGTTGGGTTGCAAATCGTGGTGATGACGAGAGGAAAAGGCTGACAAAGAGTGGGGCCAAGAAAGAGGTAAATGTTTATCAAAATGAGTTATTACCTTTTTTGCAGCAAAAATACCAAAGTGCACTATTTTATTTTTGCAGCCAAAAATGGAGGAACTCCATTGTTGAAGAAGATGATGTATACGGGCACAACAAAACAATTACATATACTGCCCTAAAAAAAAGCCCATTGGGCTTGCCTAGTTGACCAAAAGAAAATTGCCAAAAAAATTCATTTATAAAAAAAATGTAAACTGATTTTATTAAATTTAGTAAAATGGTGTTTTTGGTATTGTAATTTTATTTTTATAAATGAATTTTAGTTTAAGAATGATTTTTATTTTATTTGGATATGTGAAAAAAAATTAAGTTGTAAGTGGTGGGTCCCAAATGAAGAGGTTGAGGTTTGTTATGAGTAAGGAGGGGGTTTGTTGTGGTTAGTTGTGGAAAATGGGATCTTGATGTCTTGGTGAGGTGTGGCGCCGCAGCGAACCTAGTGCTTGTTTTGACACCTAGTGCTCTAAGAAGTAAACTAGATGACGAATAGAGTCATAAACTAGCTTCTAGTCTTTTTTATCTTAGCTTGGGCTGATTAAATATGTGTGTCTTCAAATAAATCACAAACTCAAAGTAAAAAAACTTACGCAGTGCTAAGTACATTTGTATGTAGCTTATATTCATTGGCAAACACGAAATATGAAATGGCTTGGTGTAGTGCAGCCTTTCAACCAAAGAAACGATGGACATAAATAAGTATGTGAATCTTAGAACATGTAGAATAGTTTTATTTTTGTATTAAAATGATGAATTAATAGTATTCAAGTTGAAGATTACCTGAATGATGAAAATACAAAGGACATCACCTCGCAAACCCACAATAAGAGAACTCACAGCCATAGTTGTTGGCAAGGGCGGAGCTATTAAGGGACCGGGAAGGGTCCCGGCCCCCCTAAGCCTAAGTTCGTTAGTGTATTTTTTCGCGATTTCATGTGTATTTCCGGGAAAAAAAATAATTTCGGCCCTCCCATTTAATGTATTTCCCGAAAAAAATTTGTTTCGGCCCTCCCACGTAAATTTTTCTAGCTCCGCCATTGGTTGTTGGTGCGACCACAAACCTCAGTAACATCCCTAATGCAGTTAAGGCCGTACCACAATTGATTATCTTCTGCTGCAATGCCATGAACAGTCCTGCATCAGTGTCACGTTTAAGAACCTTTGTTGTGCGACTATTTCATACCTACTACAAGTTAATGTGTTCTAGAGAAACGAAGGGAAAGTTTAAATTTCACTAGTAATAAAAGTTAAAAAAAAAATCATCAAAAAATGGTCTACACAAATAGCCATCTAAGGGTCATGTAAATGCTTCACCAAAGTAACTGCAAATTCTCACCCCATGCAAAACATGGCAATGCCTGCACAGCTTTAGACATAATTTGAACTGATCCTTCCACAATTTTCGACATTTTCACATGCCACCTGAAGTATATTTATACGCAAACTGTTCAGAATGTTCAACATACATCAACTAAGTTTGTTTGATGCTACTGCGTTATAACTATAAATATATGCATAACAAATGAGCTAAATGGACTTACCCATTTGATACAAGTGCCCATGCCAACCCAAATATGCATGCATAAGAGTTATGGTTCATAGCAATCTTTAACCCAACCATCTTCAATAAAATCAACAAAGATGGTCTCTTAGTTGTTCCTTCCTTATTTGCACTACCTTCTAGGAGTCTGTTGCTGATTCGTTTGGCGTTTTTGTCAAACCCATCAAATTTTTTACACTACGAAACTCATACATCATTAAAAAATTGTATTCCAAAATGGTAAACTGAAAAATTGAGGACTGGATAATGATTCTTTCACCAATCGACCCATACATTGCTCCAAGAATCGGCACCCCTACCACAAGTGTGTTATTCAAGCTAGAAAGAGAAAACTGGTGTTTTACCAAGGAACTATTATCTAATTATCTAAACTAAGGTTGTGGGAGTCTATGTCTAATTAATGTGTGCTCGTATGATAGTTTAAAGATGTGTTTACTTAAGTTGTATTACTCTTAATTATCTCCTATTGATGGTTGAGTGTCACGTCTTATTCCTAGTTGCGTTGTGAGTCTAAGTTGTAGGGTATCGTTTCTCCTAACTCTTTGAACTTACCAAAGGGTCTTGTCTACAAACCCACTAGGGATTATAAACTCCTACTCTAAGGCGCTCTTTGGATGGTTTAGCCTACAATTACTCGGGTAATTATATTCTAAGGTTCACAAAGATGAATCAAGCATTAAGTACACAACGAATGACCTATCGCATTACTAGATCATTAATCAACTAAGATAAGAAACAACCAATCAATATTCAATAATTAAGTTTCATACTTCTAAGCAAACACACAAATAAATTAGCGGGACATGGAGAACATGCAAGCATACACACAAATAATCAAAGACATAATTGAATTAATGAAGTAAAGACTTATCTTGATGTTAGATAGGGTTTAAAACCCTAAAATCTTGTACAAGACACCTTAGGTTCGGTTTTAGGTTTTACTCCAAAGACTCTCCACACAAAGACCAAAAATTCGGATTCTATATAAGATTACAATTCGACGGCGCACCTTATGTTTAGTGACGCCTTCCGTGTCGCCGCTCGTAGGGTTTCGTCTTGGCCACGTTAACCTTGCGACGGCGTCACCTTATGTCCGTGACGCCGTCCTCTTCGCCTTCGGCGTCGTCTGGATTGCATCTAGGCCGTCGAGTAGCGACGGCCTACTCTTTCACAACCGGACGTCGTCACTTGAAAACACGAGTTTGGGTTACGGATCGTCACAATAATTTTGGGACGGCCGCCATAGCTTTTGACGCCGTCGCGCTTCTAACTTCAACAGCTGTGAGTGCCTCGATTTTGACTTTGGCCATTTCTTCATATATTCGCGCCTTTTCGGTCCAAATAAGTGCCATTCCGACATTTTGCCTTCACGAGACCTAAAAGTGAAAAGGAACGATATTAAGCAATAACGGATACAAAGTGATCAAATAAGGACTTAAACGACCCTCAAAATGGTACCTTTTAAAACCTTATCAAATATCCCTACACTTGTTATTTGCTTGTCCTCAAGCAAATGTGCTTTTAGCCAATTAATTTTTAAGTTAGGGTCATGAAGCATTAATTCAAAGCGGTCCACAACACATATAAGCCCATAAAAGTTATAACAAGCACGGAAATTACATACTAGCACCTCACATGGGGTGTTTGGATACTCACATCTCTCTCGGTGTATATGAAATATAACAAAATATGAAATGGAAGATAAACACTCATTAACGGTCCTAGTACATAGATTACCATAGGCTTGAGAATAGATCAAACCTTCATCGCTTTGGCGTAAGCACCTAGGAAAGACTATCAAATAGGTCTTTTAAAGGGTTGTAATGTTAGGCTTACGGTAGGAAATAAGGGTTTGGTGGGATAGGCTATTTAGTGGTGGTAAGTCAAAAATCTTTATGTTAGCGCATATGAAGAATGGCGTTGCTAAGCCAAGACTCGACACTCTAAACTCTAGATAACTGAAATAAACAAACATAAATTTAAAAGATAGATGTAGGATGGTAACCGTATGTTTTTTTTTTTTTTTTTTTTTTTTTTTTCATACACTTTTACTTCACCATCCTCTACGATAACATCAAAATACTAGGGATTTATAGGCACATCCCTACACTTGAGTTTTAATTACTCTAACACTAATTTGACTCGATTTGAAAAGATCAAAACACTTGGGGTACATTATTACGCAACAAAGGGAATTTGAATTTTAACGTTCCTTCCGTCATTTCATAAACTTTAACTTTTCCCATGAATCCCAATCATCCCAAAAGCGTATACAAATGATATGACTAAACTTAGCAACTTATGCAAGCAACTAGATAATTGAATTAAGGGTTTAGGATGATAACAAACATTTGCACTAAAGTGAGTGCATAAGGGGTAGGCTAAGGCGATTTGGGTGTATATTTGGGGTGGGGTGTAAACAATGTTCTTCATTGATATTCGGAAAAACCGAAACATCACGAGAACCGCGAAAAGGATAGGCTCGAGGGGTTAACTAGGGGTATCGTGTACTAAAGATGAGTACAACGCAAAGGGTGTGGGGAATTACTCAACCGATATGGAAGAAGTAATTATATTACGGTGTCAAACAAGGGTTATCCTAATGCCTCTTATCATTTAGTTATTCCTAACTACACAAGTGTAGCCTCACTTGCGATCTCGAATGCATCACAAAACAAGTTCTAGAATCCAATATACTACCGGTTCACACTCTAAGCATTAAAGATGAATGCTTTAATTCCTACTAATCTAAGGCGATCCTCGCATTTTGGTGGAATTTGGGTGGTAAAGGGTTTTGTGCTAGTCATATAACTTCCTATCCATGAGGCGCTTATGTTAAGACTAATGGCCCACTCCTATATGTCATAAAATTTTTAAATTTGGTGCCAAAATTACCCTAACCGACATTTTCTCATGGTTTATTACACAATCACAATTGGACAAAGCAAATAATCAAGGATAAGTATAGTTTCAAAGTTCCCGTTTTATTTTCCCTCCCTACACTTAAACTGAACATTGTCCCCAATGTTCCCCGAAAGTACCAAAGTTATGATAAAAGAAGGTAATTAAAAGCGAAAAAACTAATACTCCCCGATTAGCTCGGTAGGATCCGTGTAAAGTGGTGGTTAAATTCTTTTCAAGAAGAATTATTAAGAAAAGCTCCTTCCAATCTTATGTAACTTCTTCTGACAAACTAAACCCGCACACTTGAAGAAAACAAGCGAAACCTTCGCGTAAAATCGGTGGTAATAATATATATAAGACTCGATTTAAACTAGGATATAATGCTTGTGGAATGGATGTTTACTGAATTTCTAAGAAAATTAAGACACGGAAAATTCCAAAAATTTATAAATAGCTCGAGAGAGCGAGAAAAAAATAACTGATGTTTTACTCCTTCTCGACGTCGGTTGCAATCTGACGCCGTCGGTTATCCTGACAAAAAAGCGGTGCGCGATTTTACGGAAAAAAATTTCGGAAAATTTACATCTTTAGAATCGGAAAAATTTACGCAAAACATCCATTATGACTCGATACAAGCATTTGACTCGAACAAACAAACATAAATATCTTTTAGTTAATTGTTATTCTCATGTTTACGTTTCTTTTGAAAACGTGTAATCCTCCCTACACTTATCCCTTATGTAAAATACCTTTATATGCAATTAAGACGAGGTTAAAAACAAAATAAAGCATTTTACAAATTTAAACATGAGGATAAACAATTAATAAAAGATATAAGACACTAACAAGCAAACAATTAAACATGGGTTGCCTCACTGACGCTTTTCTTTATTTAAGAGTCTTGTAGCTAGACTCATGAGTCGTGCTCCTCGTTTCCTCACTACCACCCTCTTGACCGTTTGTTTTCCTTTCATCGAAAGGGTGTAGACGCCTGATGCTCACCATGGATTCCTTGCCAACGCCATCAATTATGGCGACGGTTTTATCTTTTAAATTGGTCTCCTTAATCATGAAAGGCCCAAACCATCTTGGTTTGTTTCTTCCTCGTAATGCCCTTATCCGAGATCTATACAAGAGCACTTTTTCTCCCTTTAGAAATTCCTTAGGGTCCTTTTGTACCTTAGGTATTGAGGTGGGATTGCTTCCTAACTTTTTATCGGGTTTCCACAAGGTTGCATACAATCCTTGAACCATAAAGTCTCTAAGCCATTTTTCCCAGTCATTTATCTTCTTCTTAACATTGTTGCCCGAGGCTTCTCGATTTCCACCCGTAATCAGTTCCATGATCTTAATAGGGTATCTTGGGACGATGGGTATCCTAGCGTACCCCTTTCCGCTTTTGAGTATCATGATGCCTTCTCCGCATTTAATGGTTGCCTTGGCGGTGTCGAGAGCGGTGTCCCAAGAATGAGGGTCGTTTTATCTTCCTCAACATCAATGATCACGAAATCCACCGGATAAGCGATGTTAGCCACCTCAATTAGAACATCAACAATGATTCCTACGGGGTGAACATAAGTATGATTAGCTAAGGAAAGTCTAAGGTCGGTTTTGGTGGTTTCTCATTAGTTAACTTATTATAGATTGACAATGGCATTATGTTCACATCGGTCCCTTGATCGGCCAAGGCATTTATATTGTCCATGTCACCGATACTAACGGTATCACGAAATTCCCTGCGGTGTCTAGTTTTCTTGTTAACGGTTTTTTATAACCAACTCATCTGAGAGGTTCCATAGGTAGGCGTCGTATTCTTCTTACATCATCTTTCCTTCAAGAGCTTCCCTAAGAACTTCATTCTACCTAAAGTTGTTTACTTGGTTTGCAATGGTTTTCTTGTTGATTTCGTGCTTAAGGTAGTACTCAATGGTCTCGGGTTCATCATTAGGCACGGACTCATCCTTCGTGCTTTCCTCGTTTTTCCACATCTTAGCCCTTGCATTCTCAGGCATGATGGAAGCAGGCGTTTACAAATGAAGTGGGAGGGCAATCATTGCTTCTTCGAGCACTTTTTCGGGAGCCTTTGTTTTGGTAAATTCAATTACCAAATCCATCATTTCTTTCATTTTGCTTGCATTTCCTCTCTCGCCTATAAACCTCCTCTTCAACCGGCTAATCTCTCGTATGAGTTGCCATGTACTCCTCATTTGATCTTTGAAGCTTGGTGAAAGTGGTATTGGGAAGTAGAGCAGCGCCTTGCGGAACTTGGGTTTTGCTCGCGACTTGGGGATTAGAAAGAGGTGTGGGCGGTTGGTGGAGTGGGCGGATTTGACGACCTCTCGAGGAATTTGTCGGGTGCTCTTTTCGACTTTCCATAAGATAATCGATTCCTCTCGATGGCACTCAATTGCTCTTGAGTGTCTGGGAGGATTCGGGAGGAGTGGATATGGCATTAACCACGTTAATCGGAGTTTCGTAGATTCACTCCAATCTTCGTAGCTTTGATCGTGAGCTCCTCTATGATATCCCATGATTGCTCGCATTAAAGTCGCCGAGTCTTCCACCGTGACTCGATCAATGGATCGTCGGTGATGAAGTCGGTATGATCATAGAAGATTTGGATTTGAAGCCAAAGATCAATGCCATGGTGTGAAGTCTCTGATGATTCCTTAAATCGAGTCCATGCTTTGTAAAGAGACTCACCTTGGAGCATTGGAATGTCAAGATGTCTCGCTTAAGCTTAGTGGTTCTCCACGTGGTGGAAAAATTGAGCAAGGAAGCGAGAGGTAAGATCATCCCAACTTGAGATGGAGCCGGCGGGAAGTCGCTCAAGCCAATTACTAGCTTGATCCCGTAGAGAGATTGGAAGAGACGCAGCGTGGTCTCCCGAGTAGTAGCATCAAGGTCGATGGAATCGGCGATTTTGAGAAATCCTCGGATCTTGATTTGGATCTTGGAGCGAAGTCCATGGAATGCACATCCGTTTTGCACCAACCGGATGGTGTCGGATCGCAGGGCCGTAGTTTGGGCTTGGTCGGGAAGCTCAATGGTGTTCCTATAGCCTAGGTAGCTTGGTCTTGAGTATTCACCAAAGCACAGGCTCTTGGCGGGTCATTTGGTGGTGGGTTGATGAATGGTAGAGGTTTATCACCTTCCATGATGAAAAGTGATGGGGTTCTGAACAAAATCACGAAGAAGGGGATAGACTAAGAGAAATCTAAAAATGAGAAAAATTTACTTGATAGGACTCAAGCAAAGAAACCTAAACGAGGTGGACTACTAACTAGCTATTCTATTCCCGGCGCGCCAAAAACTTGATAACGCTACAGCGTCGTTGGGGTCAAGGAAACTTCCTTTTCTTGAGCAAGTTTTATAACACCCTAGGCGATGAACCTAATCGTTGTAGTGTAGTAATTAGGGTAAGCCACGGGTATTGATATCGTTCTCTAGGGAATAGGAATGCTAGTAAGGTTACTACGCTAAGGTTAAGGTTGAGGAAGATTATTTTTATCTTTTATGTTTTATGAAAATGGAAAGGTACGAATCTCGGTATTGGATTTGGGGGTTGGTATTTCTACCAATTACTCTACTATTATCTAATTATCTAAACTAAGGTTGTGGGGTCTATGTCTAATTAATGTGTGCTCGTATGATAGTTTAAAGATGTGTTTACTTAAGTTGTATTACTCCTTAACTCTTTGAACTTACCAAAGGGTCTTGTCTACAAACCCACTAGGGATTATAAACTCCTACTCTAAGGCGCTCTTTGGATGGTTTAGCCTACAATTACTCGTGTAATTATATTCTAAGGTTCACAAAGATGAATCTAGCATTAAGTACACAACGAATGACCTATCGCATTACTAGATCATTAATCAACTAAGATAAAAACAACCAATCAATATTCAATAATTAAGTTTCATACTTCCTAAGCAAACACACAAATAAATTAGCCGGACATGGAGAACATGCAAGCATACACATAAATAATCAAAGACATAATTGAAATAATGAAGTAAAGACTTATCTTGATGTAAGATAGGGTTTAAAACCCTAAAATCTTACAAGACACCTTAGGTTCGGTTTTAGGTTTTACTCAAAGACTCTCCACACAAAGACGAAAAATTCGGATTCTATATATAAGATTACAAAATTTCCTTTAGTAGAAACTTAGCCCATAAAAATATTGGTAAGAGGATGATGGATTTGCAGACGACATCTGCTGCTAGAAAACGATAGTTCATTTTACATGGATTGATATGGGTTGTGAAATCAAATGTATAGAGAGGCATAGTGAAGTAGCAATTAAGCTGGTTTATTGCATCATATTCGGCTGGCTTAAATATATTCCACCACTTCACTGAGCCGTATCCTAAGATTAGTGCTACATAGAGTGGATCATAGACTCGATTACATTGTAAATGTCATCCCAGTTTATTATTTTTTATGTGTGCGCGTGTTTATAAGTGGAGTTCTTTTATTGTAATGATACGGCGAAATGAATCAATACTTTTAGACCAGTATCAGTCTCACAAACACAAGGATGTACATGCACACTAATCACACACATGTGTGTGAACTTGACATAAATGTTATACTATATCTTAATATTGGTTTCCTAATTCTAGAACAAGGGGAATTATACCTTGTTTTCAAATGATTTGAATTTCGTTTGTTCTTGATTATTTGATTTCACCAAGCCCAAATATTTTGTTTCTTGTTGTTTTTTCTTATTCGCTCCTAACAACTTCTTGTTCGTGGCTATCATTTTAAGCCTAAAAAAAGGATGAAAGAGTATTTGGCTTTAATGTGTTCTTAAAATCAGTTTTATAGTAGAATAGAGCTTAGTTATGCTATTTGGTCACACATAGCAATGCAGCTCCACTCTTATAGGATTTGCATCTTTTTATTACCACAAGACTAATGCTACGTTTAGGACACTAATACATGCTATGTTACTCATTGTGACACGGGACGAGCGGAAGCGAATTTAGATACACCCTAATCTAAGTGTGATAAACATGGCGCACCTTGTGGGAATAAAACCCAAACAAGAAATAAACTCTAAAACACAATGTTATTAATGACTCCCAAGTCAATTACAATGATAATGATCCCTAAATTTATAGGGAAGTAAAACTTGTAGAGAAACAAACCTAATTATAGTAAAAGATTAATTCCTAAACAATAATGATCCTAAAAAACGACCTAGATAAATAATAGAACATTCTGAAATCGACGATATTACTGCGTAACTTCAATCTTCCTCTTACGGCGTAACCAAACAAAACTAAGAATCATAAAATTTAACGATAGGATTACGGTGTAAACATGGGGTTGGCCCTACGCCGTAGTTAAATCGATATTCATGTTTTGATCACGAATCTCGTTCCTATCATCCCCCTCACTTTAAAAGAACTTGCCATCTGGTTCTCACTGTCAAGGGCTTCATCTACCTCGAACACCTTCTCATGACAAACCTTATCTTCAGCAAGTTTACGCTTCACATTAATTCGAGTACCGTCATATTTAATAACACGTCTACTACACTCCAGTTGATCCATATATGAATTAGAACATCGAGTTATGAACTCTTTATCAATGATCACCAAGTCTTCAATTGCAATAAAATCAACTTCTCTGTTTACCATTGAAAACTTTATTTTATTTGTGATAATCATATTTAAATTTAACCCATAATCAAAATCACAAACCTTTAACTCCTTGACGCCTTCGGAATCCATGCTTATCTCACAAGCATCTTCATCATCGCTAAAACCCATAACTTGTTCTTAACAAGTATTCAATGTACCAACTTTATTTGTTGTTTCCAACACTAAAGTTGAATCTTGTCTTCGTGTTGTTCATAATTTTGAAAGTCTTGGATTTTCTCAACATGCTCTTCAACAACTTCAACCTTCGACATTTTTTCAACCTCATTAACCTCGATCATTGGTACATGTAATTTTTCTTCGTATAAGAAAAGTAGAGTTTACACTTTCAATCATAAAAACCTTAAACTTTGCAACGCCATGATTTTCCCAACTGAATATGACAATCCTCCATGTCATCCAAATAACAAATTACCTCATGCTTTTAAAATTTACCAATAGAGATCGGAATCTTACAAACCTCATGACCTCCAACCAAACAAGTTTTTATTGGAAAATTAAAGTAATTAACCAATTTTCTTGACAACAAGTTCTTAGCCCCAAAATTATCAATAATTAAAAAAAAAATACCATTTTATTGATTGAAACCACTTGATTGTTGGTGGTCGAATCTCCATCTTCATGCTTTCCTCCCATTCATCAACCTCTCCATTGTTGAGCAGAATTGGTTGCTCTACGGTTGTCAATAGATCCGCCTATGGTTAGTTGAATTCTTGTGGTTGATATCCCGCTCGATCATGGAGCGTGGTTCTTATATCACGATGTAAGTAAAACCATGATCCATATATTATCCGGACCATACACGATGGCGGGGTTCGGTCGAAGACTTCCTTTTCTTAGAGCAAACTTTACAACCCTCTGCCAGTGTACCTAATCGTTGTAGTGTAGTATGGGGTAAGCCAGGGTTGATCGTTCTCTAAGGAATAGAGATGCTAGGAAGAGATGTGTATGGAGAAGGTAAGGTTGAGGAGATTCTTTTGGTCTTTTATATTTTTAGAAAGCAAGTAAATATCTCGGGGTATAGGGTGGGGGGTACTTCTACCAATTTTAACTACTTTTAATTAAACTAGTTACTACTTAAACAATGAAAAAAAGTAAAGATAGGCTATGTTAATGTAGGTGTGCTCTTATGATGATTAAAATGTGTTTACTTAGATGTTTTACTCCTAGATATCTCTTCTTGGTCGGTTGAATTGTCAAATCCTCATCTTAATTGGTGCGTTGTATTCCGTTTGGTCATAGGGGTGATGCTAAATTCCCCAATTCTATGAATAAGTAACTCTCCTCTAGGCTATCAGGGATGCATGGTACCGTAGTATCTCCCAGATACTCTATTATCCTAAAGCTACAACCCACAAAACCAAAAACGAAAAACCAAAACCAAACCTAAACCGAATAAAACCGAGAAACCAAAACTAAAAAACCAAAACTGACTGAAAAACAAATGGTTCAGTTTTTGTAATTTATAAAAACCGAAGTTTACGGTTCGGTTTGGTTTTAGCAAAAACACCAAATCGAAAAAAAACGAACCGACAAAATACATATAGTCTTCTTGGTTTTAGCAAAAACACCAAATCGAAAAAAACCGAACCGACAAAATACATATAGTCTTCAAAACTCATGTTAACAATTATCATCTAGAATTTTGTGGTAGCTAATTTTATATTTTTATTATTGTGTCACTTTATAACGCATAAATAATTCTCTTATATAACTTTTTTACTATCAATACTTTCTTATTGTCATTATTTTGTGTTTCTTTGTTCTTGAAACTTGAAAAAGTGATTCTTTTTAGTATTAGAAATTCGATAAATGAAAGGCAAAACTGCAATAAACGAAATAAAAACCGAAAAAACCATAAACCCAGACCGAAAATAAACCAAAAATCGGCGAACCTAGAATAAGCGAAACCGAATGGTTTCTAAAAAGCAAAAACAGAATATTTTGGTTCGGTTTGGTTTAGCCAAAACCGAACCAAACCGAACTATGCTCACCCCTATATAAAACACAAATAAAATGAAAACAAATATGCAAACAAATAAACATGGGTTGCCTCCCAGCGCTTGTTTTTGTTGAGTCACGAGCTTAACTACTGCCCTTATTTAACGAATAAAGGGGAAGTTTTTCCTACACTTAAGCTTAAGTGCGGGTAATAGTAGTGATACACACCCTTAGGGTGGAAATTTGTCACGTGAGAAGAGGGTGATGGGTGATACATATGATCAAAGGGGTGTACTTCTTTCATTGTAACCTTACCTAATTCTATTGGTGTAGCGGGTGAATCAAGTCTTTCTCCTAGAAATGGATTATCTTCTATCAACTTTAAGAGATTCTTAGTTAAGGATCCATCTTGACCTAATAAACCCGGTTTAAACCCATAATGTTTCTTGTTATCAACCATGAATGGGTGATGTAAGTGTGTAAGGTCATAGGTTACTCCTATATTAGCTTCCACTCTACATGGCTTAGAGTCTACTATCTTTATCTTAACATTACCCGGACTACATGGTTTGATGTGTGAATTGGGGCCTAATTCAATTCCTAAATTCACATCTAAAGACGTAAAATTAGGTAAGGTTATTGGTTGAGGCTCCGGTTCATCAAAACTAGGAACTTCCGCAGAACTAAGAGAAAGGTCATCACTACAAGCGTTCAAACCTACATCTTCTAATGGTGTTTGGTCCAAAGGTTCTATATCAATCGGGGTTCATATAGTCTCTTTTTCCTCTTCCGGGTAAGTCATAGGTGGTGTGTATTCCTCATATGAGGCGGGCTTGTGGGCTTGGAGTTTTCACCCCATTCTCCATTATATCTAGAGCACCTATATCATCATGTGTTTTAGTATAATCTAACCCAAATACACTCCTAAGTATCTCAAATACTTCTTTAGTCATTTCAAATTCATGGTCCGAGTCATAAGAATTGTTCTAAAAAATTTGATCACTATGTTCTATTTGCCTAAAGGATTCCTCATGCGTGTCATATGTTTTGAAAGCTATCCCACACATGAAACTAAGTAGTTCAACTCTAACCATCTCACAATCTTGTTCTGGTTTAGGTTCCATGTTCTTAAAAACTAGGTCTTTTTGATCATGGTGCCTAAGATCGGATAAATCCTCCTTATCTGCTTTCTTAAGTTGTGATGTAGACAAGCCTATGATTTCATTCAACTTATGGGTTACAGTTGTTCCCGTTTCACAGTTAGCTTAAAACAATAAAGACAACTAATTGTGAATCATGACTGAAGTAATGCAAGTAAAGATAAGTTTTAATAAGATAAACACACCGACTAATTTTCAACGTTTATATTCTTTATTAAAACGAATCAAAAAGAATACATTACCCAAGTACTTGCGGAATAGTACTTGGGATTGAAATGACAAGTTTGGTATGACTCATCACTAAGCTTAGGCTAAGTCTAAGCACAACTACACATGAACCAATCGAGCTATCTGGGGACATAGTTGTGTTGGAGGAGAAAGATTGCTTGTGTGTGTTTTACAATTAATGCACAAGCTTAAATCTTTCACTCCAACTCTATGCTATTTATACAAGTATGGTTTTAACTCTATCCTAGAGGACAAGCGAGAGGTTCTGAAGACAAAATCGTGTATTTTATCTCTTTACAATAACTATTTAGAGTAAGTGACAAGGTTGCTTTCTTCTTGTTAGTGATGACATTGAGGGCACGATAGTTAGCAATTCGGGAAAGTTTGACTTTGGTTGATAAGGACTTCGTCTTATCTGTTCAAACTTATCCGCCTGTCCCACTCATTCTTGATCTTCTCGACCTTGATCTTTATCTTGATACTATCTTGATGGTAGTAGTTGGTGAGGAGTTTCGGGATTCGGTGAGTTATTGTCATCACTCACCGAATCCACCATCTTCTTCTTGACCGAGTCTTCACCCTTAAGTTACGCCTCTTGCGGTGGAGAGACTTCTCTTTGTCTCTTCTTGAGCATCCGAAATGACTTCAGCGGTGGCTATGCACTCGGTGACTTGTTAATTTGAAGGATCTAAACACTTAGGGTATTTTCTATTCAAATCCTAGAATTAAGAGGTTTGGGTATTCACTGAACCTAACAGTTACGCTTAGGAAGCTTTTCTCAAAAAATTTCCAAATGGTCTCACTAAAATGAGTTGATCCTAACAATGATTGTTGAATAGAAGCCACACAAGAACAAAATTCATTAAATCCATCTAACTTTACACCCGTCTCCTTTTGGATATCTCTAAGATCACTCACAAATTCATTAGAACAATAAGAAGCAATTCTATCTACGAAATACAATTATTCCTCATTTGTTTGTGATTCAAATGCAACTTCACTTGCCATAGTGACAAATGAAAAGGGTTTTACGAACAAAAACACAAAGAAGGGGGATAGACTACGAGAAAACTAATAAAAAAATTAAAATATAAATCTCACTTGATAAGAATCTAGTGAGTAGACCTAAACGAAATAGAAATCAAACCTAAGCAATAACTATTCCCCAGCAACGGCGCCAAAAACTTGATAGCGGGGTTGGGAATCGAAATACTTCCTTTTCTTGAGCAAGCTTTACAACCTCAGCGGTGTACCTAATCGTTGTAGTGTAGTATGGGAGTGCATGAGGGTTGATCGTTCTTTAGGGAATAGAGATGCTAGGAAGAGATGTATGAGAAGGTAAGGTTTAGGGAGATTCTTTTTGGTCTTTTATATTTATTAGAAAGCAAGTAAATATCTCGGGGTATAGGAGTGGGGGGGGGGGTGTTACTTCTACCAATTTTAACTACTTTTTAATAAACTAATTACTAGTTAAACAATGAAAAAAAGTAAAGATAGGCTATGTTAATGTAGGTGTGCTCTTATGATGATTAAAAACGTGTTTAATTAGATGTTCTTACTCCCTAAATATCTCTTATTGGTCGGTTGAATTGTCACATTCTCATCTTAATTGGTGCGTTGTATTCCGTTTGGTCATAAGGCGGTGCTAAATTCCCCAATTCTATGAATCGTAACTCTCCTCTAAGCTATCCAGGGATGCATAAGTACGTAGTATCTCTCCGAATACTCTATTATCTTAAAGCTACAACTCACACAATAAACACAATGATGGCCTAGGTGCACTCTAAGCTTTTGCTATTTAGGACGTTCAAGCTCGCAACAATTAAAGAAAAGCAGGTTTGCTTACTCTAGCTTCTACCAATCAAGACAAGAGACACCTAACAATAATTAACAACTAGGTTTCATAGATCTAAGCAAACACAATGATAATTTAGCTACTCATGGTAAACAAGCAAGCATACACACAAACAATTAAACATGGGGTAGACATAATGATAATATAGATTAACAAACTTATCTTATGATGTAAAGAAGGGTATGGAACCCCAAAATACTGTCCAAGTTCAATTCGGTTAGCTCTCCAAAGTTCTACCTCCCTAAATGCAGAAAAATCAAATTCTATATATTGATTTACAAATGCGACGACGTCGTCTTTTGCTGGTGACACCGTCAGGTCCCCGTCATTAGGGTTTCGTTTGGGCCAAGTCATCGTTGGGACAGCGATGCGCTTATGGTGTGGCGTCGTCTTTCTTCAATAGTGTTGGGATATGAGAGTATTGAAGATATGAAAGTGCATGTAAATCATGAAAATCTTGGAAGAAGTCAAAATCTTGCTAAAGACAAAGTCAATCTTTGCAAGATGAAGTCAAAATCTTGCTAGAACAAAAGAACTGTTATATTGGTTTATGGAAAGAATTGTATTCTATGTTTAGATTACTTGTCGTACAAGGTTACAAATTGTAAACCGACTAGGATATCCTTGAGCCTATAAAAGGACTCCTAGATTGGCATTGAAGTGCGATTTCGGAAAAGAGTTTTAGAGTTTCTGAATTAGAGTTTTAGAGAAAGTTCGATCATCTTAGAGTTGTATTAGAGTATGCGCATAA
Source organism: Chrysanthemum lavandulifolium (assembly GCA_022545495.1). Classification (NCBI taxonomy): domain Eukaryota; kingdom Viridiplantae; phylum Streptophyta; class Magnoliopsida; order Asterales; family Asteraceae; genus Chrysanthemum; species Chrysanthemum lavandulifolium. The sequence continues at coordinate 88,172,735 of CM040246.1, forward strand.
TAAGCGGTTTAGAGTCTATAATAAAGTTATTCTTCTTAGCTTTGTTAAGTAAATTCGCGTACTTGATAAAGATTGCTCGGTGTTTCTTTGTTAATAACCTAGGATTTATCCGAGGTTATTAAACATAACAAGCTAGTTAAGTTAGTTTGATTAAAGTATATCGATCCAACAAGTGGTATCGAGCTTGTGTGGAAACTACGACTAGGAAGAAACCCTACTTCAACAATATTCAAGATGTCATTGAAATTCGTTCCACCACCCTCAATCACCTCACTCGAATTCCAATAATCAAGAAGGAGAATATGATCTACGGTGCATGAAGATGAGGCGATATATTGCCATTCTGGACCATGCTTTGTGGAATGTAATTGTGAATGGGAATGAAGTAGTTCGAACCCATTAATGTTCTGGACAACCTATAGCACCAAAAGCATTCTTACCGGCAACAACCCTAAGGAATCAAGAAGGCTCTAAACATTCTCTTATCGCCATTCAGATGGTCATCTTCTCAAATTTCATGATGCTAAAGATGCTAGCGACTACGGGCGCTCTCGAGACCAGATTGGAGGAATGAAGCCTCTAAGAAGATCTTGTGAAACTTCTTTGAAACAACGGTTTAAAACTTTCACGATGGGAGAAAGAGAGTCTTGATCTTTGCATATGATAGGTTTCAAAATCTCCTCAACATGTTGGAGTTATACAAAGCGAAGTATCGGTTGAGGATGCTAATTTGAAGTTTCTAAGGGTTTGCCATCTACATGGCATGTGATTGCTACTATGATCGGGAGGACAACAAGGATTGGATGTTATGGACTTTGATGATCTCTATCATCAATGAAGGTGTATGAACATGAGATGAGTGGTCAACCAAATTCCAAATCTCATAGTATTGCTTTTCTATCATCTCGAAAGAAGAAGCGATTACTTCAAAATCTTACTTCTCCTCAATCTTGTTTCTCAAAATCTGCTTTTACAATCCCCATCATATGCTCGTGAGGCCCCACCATCTACCACTTTACACTCAAATGAAGTTGTGTGCTCCTTCTTTGCACAACAAGCAAGCTTACACGTCACTTATGAAGAGGATCTAGCCGAGTTGAAGAAGATGCACTTGAAGAAATTGATGTCGGTGGCAAGTTGCTATGATCGGCGCAAGGATTAAAAAGTACATGAAGAAGGCAGGCAAAGTATTGATTTCAAACCAAAACAAGGAATAACTTTTGACAAATCTCAAATTGAATGCTTCAATTGTCAAAAGGCCGGTCACTTTGCAAGGAGTGCGGGTTTGCTAAGTATCAAGCAAACAGAACATCGAGAAGCCTAAACTTGAGCTCAAAGAAATTCCAATAAGCGAAACAAAGGCTTTGGTTGCTCGAGAAGTTATCGAAGTTGGTTGGGTGAAGAATTTGATGATGAACCGGTGACTTCTTGTATGGTAGCGATGGAAGATGCGAGTTGAAGACACGGTGGAAGCATTGAATTTGAGCAACGCTTTTGATGAAGAATCTAAACATCTTTGCTTTGGAATCGATGATGGCTTTGGAGGATTTGATTGGAGCAAAGAAAGTGAAGATGATCTGTTCTTCTTGCTATGGTGGCTACTTCACCAACTCGGTCTCCTATCTACGAGGTATGCTCAAATTGTTATGAGTTCTATTTAAAGCGCTTAACAATTATGTGATTGAAAGAGATAATTGTATTAGGAGCTAGATGCGAGGTAGCAGGTTATCAAATCACTTTAGAGTCTATGGAGGCTAAAATCATAACACATGAAAATAATGAAATGGCTTGGTGAAAAGTATGAACAACAGGATTACCGGTTAAAATTTAGTGAATGGAAACTAAAGCTGTAAAATTCTTGAAATTGAAATTAACTAAAGAAAGAGATTATTTGTTAGCTAAGTTTCTTTGCTTGGGAGAGTCGGCTTATCCCATGTTGCTTATGTTGAAAAAGCAGAGAAGGGCTTACATTAGAACGAGCTTAGGATTTGGAATGGATTTTAGTAACATAGAAGAAAACCAACCTAGTTATCGGGATGATGGTGTTTTGAGGACATAACCACTAGTGATGATGAGCTCATTAACTATGTAGATTCATCTAGTAATGAGGGCTCAATAAGTGAACCACCTCCGAATATAAGAAAGACAATGGTTATCATGTTGTTCCTCATCCCATTAGTCATCAACCTCTAGGCACGATGTTTCTCGTTTTGGAGTAGAAAGTCTAGAGTTTAGGAAGAAGCTTGTTGCTTAATCTAGGTGCGAGAAACCCAAAGAAACTATTGAAAATAATGTTCAAAATCAGCGGTACCTTTAAACCAAAGTCTTGCTCAACAAGCATACTACGCAAAACCTTTTCAAAAGCAGTCTTGCTAAACCTTTTGGAATAATTTTGGTCAAAACAGTTTTATCGGTCACGAAGAAGGCAAAATAATTTTGGGCATAGATATAGAAGAAATCACTTTGGACATATGGGTCAAAAGCGTGTTTTGTGTTCTGATCCTCATCACTTAATCAAAGATTGTGACAAACACTCGAATATCTAAGCAAGTTTCCAAGGAATAAGTCAACCAACCGAAACCTAGAGAGCATAAACAAGTTTGGAATAATTCAAATAGGGTTAATCACGAAACTTCTCACGGATCATAGATACCCGCATCGGAGAAGACCTTGGTATCTCACAAGCTTTCCAAAGTCTTGCTCGAAACAAGGTACTTATCACACTACTTGGAATAGGAATCCTAGGAGATCTCACTATCAACACGAAGGTATCACAATTCACATGGGGATCTAGATCACGGAACCACTGTTAAAGCCGAATGGGTCAAAGGGAAGCGTCTTGTTGAGGACAAACGGTATGTTCAACAAAAAGTGAATCGAGATGTTTTTGTGATACAAGAAAATGCGATAATCGGTGAAAGAGATTTATGTTGAAAAACCAAAGAGTTTTGAAAATCCACATGCTAAAAATCATAAGATAATTTTGGATCATCATTTGAAAGATAGTGGAATTACATACTCAAAGAATTTGAGTTTGTAACTCCTCAAGGAACACAAGTCGATAATGGCTTGGGTTCCTAAAATTCTAACTCTTTTCTTTGTGTGCGGCAACCCGGAAGAGGAGCTTAAAGATCATCTTATTGTGGATAGTGGTTGCTCGGAAGTATGACGGAGACAAAGAGATCCTGTCGATTTTAGAAATATTAGTGGAGGAAGAGTTACATTGGGGAATGATCCCAATGGAGGAAAGATTCTTGTGAAGGAACTATCAAAGCGGGGTGATTGACTTTGAGAATGTTAGATATGTGAAGGAGCTTAAGTTCAACTTGCTCTCGGTCTCTCAAATTTGTGATAAACGACATCACGTGTTATTCAACGACACGAATGTCTCATCCTTTCCTCGACTTTAAACACGTGATGATGACTTGGTAGTACTTAGGTACCAGGACAAATGATGTGTATAGTTTAGACATGAAGAGTCTACATTCCTATGGAAGAGCCACATGTTTGGTGGCTAAAGCAACATCTGAAGAGGCACATCAATGGCATAGAAGATTGGGCCATGTTAATTTCAAGAACATCAACAAACCGGTAAAAGGCAATTTAGTTAGAGGTTTACCTTCAAAGACTTACAAGAATGATCAATCATGTTTGGCATGCAAGAAGGGTAACAAAGACAAAGCTTCCAAAGAAGCTTGAGGAAAGAACTATTAGAGAACCATTGAGTAGTTACATATGGATTTATTTGGACTGTCTCTCGTGGCAAGTTTAAATAAGAAAAATCTTGTTTGGTTATTCTTGATGATTGTAGTAGATTCGATTGGGTTTTCTTTTGGGCTTTAAAGATGATACCTTTGATGTTATTCGACTCTAATTATAGCACTTGAAACCAATTAAGACTCAAGGTTAGAGGTATTAGATGTGACAATGGGCCGAATTCAAGAACAAGCCTATGGATGACTTTTGTGCAAATAAAGGCATAAAAGGGAGTTTAGTATTGCTAGAACACCACAGACAAAATGGTGTTGCGAGAGAGGAAGAATAGGGCGTTGATTGAGCGGCAAGGACAATGTTAGCGATTCCCATCTCCTATTCAATTTTGGGCGAATCTGTAAGTCTGCATGCTATGTACTCAACGGGGTCTCTCACGCCAAACCACGAGATGAAGACACCCTATGAATTGTTGATGGGCAATAAACCCAACATTCGTTTTATGAAGCCTTTTGGATGTCCTCTTACTATATTGAACATCATTGATAATCTGGGAAATTTGATGGCAAGTCGAAGAAGGTTACCTATTGGGTTATTGTACTAACGATAAAGGCTTTCAGTATACAATGAGTTACTAAGAAGATTCAAGATTGTCTTCATGTTGAGTTTTAGAAGATCAAGACAATGAGAAAGGAAAAGGTCACGATTGGATGTTTGATCTTGAGATTTTATCTCCTTCGATGAATTATGTTCATGTTAGAGAAGAAAATCAACCTTTGCACAATGAAGAAGATATCGATATGTTGTTCATGATGTTCATATTAGACACGATCTTTGTTCACGATAAAGATCACGTAAGTCCAAAACAAAATCTTGTTGTTCCTAAGCAAAGTCTTGATTCTCCAAAACAATCTTGTTGCACCACAATCCTCATTATCTGTGAGGATCAATCTATTCAAGAGGAACTTAATCGGATGCTTCTTCAAGATGTCTTAGCACATTCTTACATCGATGAACAAAGGAGAGCTTATGAAGAGGCAAAGAGGACCAAGGCTGAGAATACTCTCACGATGCTGGACGATGCTTTCGACCAAAATCTTCTTGCACTGTTCTGATTTCTTTAGATGATTTAGATGATTCTACCATGCAGGTTAGAAAAGCGATGATGAGCTTGAAGATGAAGGTATTTTCACGTATTCCAATGAAGGTCTTGATTATACTAACTTAGATGATACATATGAAGTTCCACGATCACCAATCTTACAATTCATAAGAATCATCCGGTGATCAAATCATTGGTCCTTCTACTTGGAGTTATTACAAGACACAAAGCTAAGGGTCTCTAAACCTCACAATGTTTTACTTAGCTTTGTGTATAAACAAAGCAGTCAATCATAAGGACCATCAAACACCTTATTTACTTGTTTCATCTCTCAAGAGGAACCCAAGAATATTGCTCAAGCTTTGACTAAAGAAAATGGGTTGAAGCTATCGCAGGAAGAACTTCTTCAATTTAAACTTCAAGAAGTTTGGGTTTTATGTGATCTTCGGATGGGAAGAGTTATTGGAACCGGATGGGTTTTAGAGTCAAAAGAGATGAAAGAGGTAATGTTATAAAAACAAGGCAAGATTAGTTGCTCGGGGTTATAGACAAGAGAAGGGGTAGATTATGATGAGGTATTTGCTCACATGGCAGGATTGAAGTAATTAGAATCTTTCTTGCTTTTGCTTCTTATATGGGTTTCAGGTCTATCGGATGGATGTCAAGAGTGCCTTCTTATATGGTACTATAACGTAAGAGGTGTATGTGAAACAACCTCAGGTTTTGAAGATCCTAAACATCCAAACAAAGTCTATAAGGTGGTTAAGGCTCTTTATGGTCTTCATCGAGGCACCTAGGCGTGGTATGAGAGGCTCTCTACATTCTTATTACAACATGGATACGGGAGGGAGCCATAGATAAGACTTTGTTTATCAAGAGAGACAAGAAGGATATCATGTTAGTTCAAGTGTATGTTGATGATATCATCTTTGGGGCTACCAAGCAGTCCATGGTTAAGGAGTTTGAGCGGTGATGCGAAGGAATTTCAAATGAGTTCAATGGGAGAGTTAACATTCTTTTAGGACTTGAGTTAAGCGGTCAAAGGAAGGAATTTTCATTAGCCAAGACAAGTATGTTCTGAGACATAATTAAAGTTTAATTTTGATGATATGAAGGTCGTTACTACACCTATTAAATCTATCAATTCATTGGGCAAAGATGAAGATGGACAACTGTTGAAGTCAAGTTATCTGAGATCTATGATTGACTCTCTTATGTATCTTCTTGCATCAAGGCGATATCATGTTTGCAGCTTGTCTATGTGCAAGATATCAAGTCTCACCTAAGATCTCTCACATGAATGCGTAGAAAAGAATTTTACATTATTTGAAACAACAACCTAAGTTGGGGTTGTGGTATCCTAAAGAGTCACCTTTTCACTTAGAAGCTTTTTCGGATAGTGACTATGCGGTGATAATTATGATAGAAGATCCACGGTGGTGGATGCCAATATCTTGGAAGAAGGTTAGTCTCACGGCAATGCAAAAGCGGACAATTGCGGCAACATCATCTCTCTGAAGGTGAATATGTAGGCTGCGCAAGTTGTTGTGGACAAGTTTTGTGGATGCGAGAATCAACTCTTGGACTATGGGTTCAATTTCAAAAATACTCCTATCAATATTGATAATGAGAGTACAATTTGTATTGTGAAGAATCCACTGTATCATTCCAAGACAAAGCATATTCGATTAGGCATCACTTTATCAAAGATTGCTATAAGCATAGGCTCATTAATGTGGTTAAAGTTCACACGGATGACAATGTGGTGATTTACTCACAAAAGGTTTTGATGTGTCACGATTCAATCACTTGGTCGTGAGCATTGGAATGATTAACTACTAAGCTATGTTTAAGGGAGGACTATAAGGTGTTAGTATAGTCTGTGTATTGCTGAGGGAGGATATTTGTTTATACTTAGTTTCTATGAAGGAATTTGGCAAATCTTGATTTTTCTGAAAGTCTTGCTTGGGAAAGTTCGCTTATGTAGAAAGTCTTGTTTGTCGTATTAAAGTCTTGTTCCAACGGTAATATTGATGGGTAATTGATAGTAACGGTAACTTTGTTATTATAGGTGTGATTTTCAAATCCACCTATAAATAACTACTTTCCGATTTTCCTCTCATATTATTACTTTACATCTTTTCCATACTTATCTCCCAATCACCATCTCTTTATTATTCGATACAATCTTTATTGTGCTCACTTTTCAACAATGGCGAATCGTTTAACTGCTTGAAGCACAATATGGTGGCTAATTTGGACAAGGTAGGCGAATGTGGCTTTTATGATATCATTGATTATCTTCTTTGGTCGCTTATTAGTTATGCTCTTTTAGTTGAACCGGATATTATTGAACCACGGATTCAAGAATTTTGGGCTAATGCTAGAGATAATATGGAGGAGGATGAATATTATATTACATCAACGATTCTTTGGACGGACTATCAAGATTACGAAGCCTCTATTCGAGATGATTTATTATTTGGTGATGAAGATGGGGCTATTCGATTTGACAAACAAGCGATTTGGGATACTTTAGGAATCTTGGTTATGAAAGATCTTTGATAGAACAAACATTCAAGAAAGCATTATTACATCCTCAATGGAAGTTCTTGATTCATGTATTGCTCCATTGCATAAGTTATAAAAGTACTTCTTGGAGAGCGGTTTGGGTCAAATATAGCATCCATAGTGGTTGGTTTAGCTACTGATGCCAGTGTTTAATTTTTCAAGGCTTATTTTGGATGGGATGCTATCACATATATCCTCCAGGTCAAAATGGTTGATGTACCCAAGGTTTGTGCAGTTTTTCTTAAACAAGCAATTGGTGATGTTCCAAAACCCGCCGCTTTGTTACATCATTGTGCAACAAGCCAAAATATTTACATTCATGGCTAGGTAGTGATTTGTTCGGAGGTGGAGATATTCCATTAACTACTACCATGATGGAAGTTGTTCACGTGTATGCGTGATGAAGGCTGGAGAGGATGAAGAAAGTGAAGGTCTTGATTACGTACATGGTCTTTGCTTCACAAAGTCTTGCCTCTCAAAGTTCTCGCTTCTCCAGATCCGCTTCACAAAGTCTTTGCCCATGAGTCTTCTGCAATCGCTTCTATGAAGTCTGCATCTTTACTGGTCTTGTTTCTCAAGCCACGAGGTTCAAGCAGATTGAGCGAACACCTACTACATCTCCACAACGTTACATTCCTGTTTGGAGGAACATTCACATCTTCAAGGTGATGATCATACTATACCTCGTGAAGGTTTGACTTTGGATAATTATGCTTTGACAAGGGAGCTAGTTAGGATGAACAAAACTATTGAGTTTCAAGCTAAAGCACTTAGGAAGTTGAGCGTAAGTATATATGGTTAAGGAATTTTATTAAACCATATATTCAAGGTTTCAACTTATGGGTTAAAGAGGAAAACAAGCGTCGTAAACACCTTGAAAGGAATTAAAAGCGAAGAAGATTCCTAAACCATCTTACATCCACTGGGAGGAATTTAGAAAGGAAAATTTGAAAGAAGATGTTACGAAGAAGAAAGAATCAGGTAATCTGAGAAAGATTATTTCATATTAGAGAACAAGAAGAAGAAGTGCAAGTTCAAGGTCGATGATCAAGTCTTGAACATCAAATCTTGATTTTCATGATACATCTAGGCGGTAATAACACCAAGAGTGTTGAATTTTGAAGAAGAAATGGTCCTTCTACAACTGTTATAGAAGAGGAGGAGGAGCTACATTCAAACCTATTCATTCTGCAAGTGATGATGAATTAATTGCTACAATTTTAGATTTGTCACAACCAAGAGGAGGAGTTATGATCGATGCCAAACCGTCAAGTTTTCTCACACAAGCTAGCCACTTGTGAATGGCTAACCGTAAGAAACTTAAAGCAGTTCAGACACAAATGCAATGAAGATCGGAGAGTATAGGGTTTCCCAGTCGTTATGTCCCAGCGAGTGTGCGATGAATCACCAAACGAATAGTGATCGAGAGGATTTGAGCGGAAAAGAGTTTTGATTTATTATAACTACGGAAAAAGCATATAAATTACAGGGGCTTAAATGCAAATTAAAGAAAATTAAAAGATAAAATATATTAAATAAACGCTATCACTATTTGCAAAATGATGTTTTTTATTTTTCTTTTATAAAACTTTAAATTAAAAACTACGTGACGTACAAAAGAAAATGTAAAACTGAAACAATCTTAATCCTAAAAATATAAAAATGACATTTTACAAACCTAGTGATAAGAAAATTTTAGAAAAATAAAATTATTTTTAAAACTATTTATCTAATTATTATTAATTAAAACTATTTTTACTTATTTAATAATAACCTAAAATACAAAAAATATGAAATAAAGCTAGAAAAATGAAATTATGACTTGGAAAAATCTAAAATAACTAAAGAGAATTTTCAAAACTAATTATGTATTTTTACGATTATTTTGTATTTTCTATGAATTAAAACTATTTAAAACTACTTAAATTGCTTAAAATACAAATTTAACTAAGAAAAATCTGGAAAAATATTTTTTTGACTTTTATATTTATCTTAGCCTAGGAAAAATGAAAACTTATTTTTTGAAACTTTTAGGTTTAATTGAATTAAAAGCTAATTTAAAAGTACTAAAGCGATTTAAATGAAGAAAAATATCAAGCAGTGATGAAAAATTATGAAAATTTAGGAAAAGTCTAAATTAATATTATGAATCTAGGAAAATTATAAAAACAGTGGCTTGTGTGCAAGAAAATGAGACTGCAATGCAAAGTGCTTATAAATAAGCACTTGGAATAAGCAAATGAACACCAAAGACCACCAACTGATTACAGAAGCTATAATAAGCTAAAACTACCCAAATGCAACTAGTTACAACTTCTCTTAACCTCTATTGTGCTTATTGAACAGATTTGATGACATGAGCTTAAGTGCAAAAACAGTTTCCAGCTACTAAGTTTAAGCCAAAGAATAAGCTACTCAATAGTCGAGCCTCAAAACCAAAAGTTGGATCCTACACTAGACCGGCTAGCTACCTATAAACCAAAACCAGACACTGGACAAGCTCTTATGAGCTTGTGATAAGCTCTGAAGTCGAGAAAACTCGGTATTCATCGAGTTTGTGAGCAGGCGAATAAGCCCTATTTGACAAAACGTTTTGGGGTTTATTAAAATTACTAAAATCTATAAAAATCATAATAAGAAACTAGACCAACTTAAGTTTTAAAGTCCCAAGTTTCATTTGAATTTGACCTGAAATGAATCAATGATAAATCTCTAGGTTGGGTGGCGGTTTTGCAAGTTTTGACTTTTGTGATTTTGACAACTTTGACCAAAATGAGATTTGAGCTTAAATAATGAACGATTATGATGAAATAAGCTATCATAAAACTAGATTAGGCTACTCTATGAATTATGAGCATAATCTGAACTTTTGGTTTTACAAAATTTGCCTGAGATATGAAATTAGAACAAGTTCATGGTAATTTTGAATTCTACTAATTTAAGGCACAAGAGAATTCCTGAACTAAGTCTAATTTCACTATCAAAGACTGAATTAACAGGTCTTCACCAAAAACTAAGTTTAAAACTCACTAACACAAGCTGATCCAAACACTACCTACTAACTGAATTGATAACTAATCTATCTTAATATTGATCCTAGACCTGTACAGCAATACAATCTATAATCAAACACCCATCATAACCTAACAAAATCAAAGTATTTACTAAAAAACTACAGCATACAGTGAAACAAAAAAAAGTAGCACAATAGTTTTAAACTTGAGCTAAACAAATTACTCACATGAGGTCCAGCTTAAATGACTTTTATAAAGAACCAAACTGCATTATTCCAAACCAAATCCAACCCAAATCAAGCACTGCATCTACCAATATCCATTTCCAAACCCATTTGATGCTTCAGTTGACTTTTGTTGACCGAATTCCAATGTTGCTTGAAACTGAATTCCAAGCTTACCAAAAGCTATAATAAGCTTAAGTAAGCTTGTTTAAATTTAACAATAAGCTATTTGAAGCTTGAATGCAATAGTTTGAAACTAAATTTTGAAACAGTGAACATCAAAACATGAAACTTAAGTGAAACCTTGAATTAACACTTGAAAACAGTTTATATTGATGAAACAACTTAATTTGAGTACATAAGAACAGAAGATTACATTTTTAAACTTAAATTAAAACATTAATACTAAAAACGACATACATTAATATTTAAAACTAACTACTCTCCTAACTCTCTTTCTTCTTCCTCTTTTTATATGCAAAACATCTTCCCCACTTGTTCTGAGCACTTCCCACCATTCTTTTTAGCCATTGGATCAGTTGAGGCAATTTTGGCCGTTGATGATATTTTGGCGCCAAAATGTTTTTTAACAGATGAGGGGTTGAGTGCAAAGGAGAAGGGATCATTTAATGCATTTTGGATGTTTGGTGAGGTGGGGGGAACAAGGAGGGGTGAGGATGAGCTGGGGGGATGGGAGGTGGAGTGTAGCAGGTGTATTTGGTGAAGAAGAAGATTTCGCGGGCAAAGGGGTGTTTGACTGGTATAGTTGACCAGTATCATTGGAAGGGGGGGGGTCAAAATGAAGGGGGTCCAAAGGGAATGGCAGGGGGTCACAAGGTTATGACAAGGTCCAAGGTTCAAGGGCTTTAATAAACAAGGACCTTTTTTGCAATTTTTGAAAGTACAAGGACCAAAGCTGCCAAATTTCCAAAGTTGTTTCAAGGGACCAAAACTGACAAGCTTCAATAGTACAAGGACCAAAATAGACATTTTCAAAATTCCAAGGACTATTTTTGCCAAATTTGAAACTTGGAGGACCAAACTTGTAATTTCTCAAAACTTTTGATATTTTTCACCAAGGGACTAATTTTGACAACTTATAATTTTAAAAGGACCTTTGGTGACTTTTCATTTGAAATAAGTGCTCAGGGACTATTTCTGACAACTTTTGAAACTTGGGGGACTGAAACTGCCAATTATGCAAACTTTGCTCATTTTCATCTGCTTTTAAACATTTTGCATCGAAACATATAAAATGCAATTTTGAGATATTTTCGATTTTTGATGCATTTCGAGCATTTTTAAACGTTTTGCGGATTCGATTGACTAAAAAATGATGAGTATTTACACACTCATCAAGTTACTATTAGATATGTACACAAGAAGAACAACCAAGAACTTCTCAACCGCAATTGATCCTAAAGACAAAGGGAAAGGTGTTACGGTTGAAACCAAGAAAAAGAAACTCACTTTAGCGAACTTAGAGCAATTGAAGTTGCTAGGAATGAAGGCTATGACTAGAAAAGTTCAAGAAGAGATAGATGCTAAAGATAGAGAAGAACAGGAAGCTCAAGAAGCTCAAAATAGAAGCGACTCAAAAGGTGCAAGATGAATTAGATCTTGGCTACGAACCATTACAATCTCTACACCGTTAGATATATGCCAAGAAGACCTAATTTAGCTAAGGACGGGAATGATATGATGGCTTATTTAAAGGTCGAGGATATAAAGGTTTGCTGAAGCTAAATTATGTTGATATGAAAAGACTTTATGATCTTTGAAATGAAGCTTATAAGAAGAGTGTTCTTGACATTAAAGACTTGGAGAAGAAGCCCATTGATTTGAGCTGAAAGGAAGAAGAGCTTAAAGAGAAAAAAAAACCGAAATTCTGAGATGTTCGGTTTTCAAAGAAAGAAAAAGTTGAATTAAGATCGAGACTAGTGATGAATTAAAGAATTATCTCGAGTGGTAGATTTTGATTATACAAAGGAAGATGGTGACATGAAGATGAGCGGATCAAAGATTAGTGTTTTCAAAATTGTGAAATCAGAGAATGGAGATTACATGGTTTTTATAAAGAAGATGAAAGCTTCAAAGTTTTCAAAGGCTATAGGATTTATTGCATATTATAGATAGAGTAGACCTATTCTACTTATATCATGTTGTGAAGGCTTATTTTGAAGATAATCCATTAGAAGGGATTGGTTTGGTTTACATGGTGATCTCGTAACTATGTGGGAAAGCTGAAGAGAACATCGATGATATCTAAAAGAATCAAGAAAGGCGGGAAATAGTTTCTTGGAGATTCTTTGAAGAGTCCGGAGTTCATGTTTTGCACCGGAAAATGGAACAATGATACACATGTTTGCGAAGAAGATATCCTCTCACAGTTGAGCTCATGAGAAGAATGCTAGAGCATGGATTGGAAGTAGACGAGGATAATGAAACCGCTTGCATGGTTATCAATTTGTTTATAAACCGGACTACCATTCTTTGATATGGGTGTTATCGGTCGGGTTATCGGGGTTATCGGGTTTGTCGGCCGGGTTGAGTCGGGTTTTGAATTTTTAAAAGTGACCCATGACCCGACCGATAATAATCGAGTTATCGGGTTCGGGTGGTATCGGGTCGGGTTAAGTCGGGTCGGGTTGAGCCGGGTTATCGGGTGATGGAATACCTAAAGTGTAACAAATTTCATAACACGAATATGGATCCAAAGTACAACATTAGTAACAAATTTCATAAACCCGATCACGATCACCCACCGATATTACAAGGAACATAAACATGGTCTAAATTGTGTAACGTCTTGATATTACAAGGAACATGGATCCAAAGTCAACATCGATAACAAATTTCATAAACTCATGCAAGACATTTTACAACAAGACATTTTAGTTGCCACTTGATTTACATAAAATAAAGGCCGAGTTTGCTTGTAGTTTGATCTAACGTCATTAGAAAAATACTTTTAATAACTATTAGTAAAATACCTTTTATTTGATTTACATAAAATAAAGGCCGAGTTTGCTTGTAGTTTGATTTATTTTGCATGTTAATCGGATAATGGTTCGCTTTATGAGGAGTTTTTAGAGGAACCAAACGTTTTTAGGGGTAACCAAACGATTATGTAAATTCGAGACATTGGGCCTATAAAATCATTAAATAAAATTAGAAAATTGTTTATCGGGTCTAATCGGGTTGACCCGATAACCCGATAAATTAATTTTTAACCCTAACCCGACTTCGATAACACTATCGGGTTATCGGTTCGGTCAAAACAACGAAACAAGATTTTTGACTCGATTTGACCCGGCAGATAAGGCCTAATCGGGTTCGGGTTCGGGTTGACCCGACCCTACGACACCCTAATTGCTGAGAATGATCTATAACCGGTATGAATTTTATTTGAATAAATACTTTTTGATATATCAAGACTTTTATTCAAAATCTGGCGATCGAACGATACTTTCATCAAAATCTTGTTCGTAAATAAACCGATTAAAAGAATTTTAGAAGAAACCTTTTGCTAAGAAAATATTTTGAAATAAAGGTTGAATAAATGGTTTTGTGATGATAACATCGATATGTTATCAATCCACCATGGTTACAAAAGGATTGGCTAATCCATGAGCAAACGGCTCGTAAAGATATATCAAATCCGTTTTTAGTTGACAACTTGCTAATAAGTTGGATGGTAATCAACTCACCATATCGGTAATGTGAAGAGTTGGCTAGCCCACAAGAAAATGGCTTGTGGTAAAGGGCATGGAAAAAACCATTATTGGTAATTAGTTCACCATTAGATGAAGAACTAACTAGTCCGTAAGGTACACGACTTTTGGTAAAGACAAAACAAATACATTGATAGTCGATGGTTTGCTAAAAATCATATGGTTATCAATGTACCATGGTCTTACACACCAAAACATTTGGCTACTCCGGAGATGATGGCTTTGGTAAAGAGATCTAAATCCATTAATTTTTCAATGATTCACTTGGAAGTGATGAGAATAGTATGCAACTTAAACCTTGAATTAATGTACAATTTGCCATATGTTCTTTGTGTTCTTTGAAAAGATGGAGGTTCTTGGATGTTCTTTGTGAAAAGAACAATTCTAAGAGATACTTTGACAAGCACGAGATATTACAGAGATACAATCTAAAGACTAAGAAACAATCCGTTTTAAAGATGAAGTCATTAAAGATATATTCAAAAGAACTTGAAGTCAAACAAGTAGAATTCAAGTTAGGGGAGGATTGTTGGGATATGAAAGTCTTGAAGATATGAAATCTTGTAAGCTATGAAATCTTGGAAGAAGTCAAAGAGTCAAAGTCTTGCTAAAGACAAAGTCAAATCTTCGCAAGATGAAGTCAAAGTCTTGCTAGAACAAAAGAATCTGTTATATTCGTTTATGGAAAGAATTGTATTCTATGTTTAGATTACTTGTCGTACAAGGTTACAAATTGTAAACCGACTAGGATATCCTTGAGCCTATAAAAGGACTCCTAGATTGGCATTAGAGTGCGATTTGAAAAAAGAGTTTTAGAGTTTACAATTAGAGTTTTAGAGAAAAGTTCGATCATCTTGGAGTTGTATTAGAGTATCTGCATAATAAGCGATTTAGAGTTTATAATAAAGTTATTCTTCTTAGCTTTGTTAAGTAAATTCGCGTGCTTGATAAAGATTGCTTAGTGTTTCTTTGTTAATAACTTAGGATTTATCCGGGTTATTAAACCTTAACAAGCTAGTTAAGTTAGTTTGATTAAAGTATATCGATCCAACAAATAGGAACGTCATATGGGATTTGTTCCTTGGTCGTCTGGTGTAAAACAAAGGGTGACGCCCTCCAAAATTAACATGTGACGTCTTCAGGCTTTAGAACCAAAAAATCACTTGAGCCGTCGCTTGGTATTTTATCAAAATCTTCAACAAGTGACGGCGTCGCCCTTTGAGATGGGACGCCGTCAGGCTTTAAAAACAACTTGAGTCTTGACTTTGTCGTTTTCTTCATGTTTTCGCTCCTTTTCGTCCAAATATGCTTCATTCCAGCATTTTGCTTCCAAAAGACCTAAAATGTGAAAAGAAACGATTTTAAGTAGTAACGGATATAAAATGTGTCGATTTAGGGCTTAAATGACCCCTAAAAACGTATGTTTTAAATCCTTATCAATACCCCACCAACAATATGAGTTTTTGAATCTTCTACACCGTTCACCATCTATGATAATAACAAGCTCTAGATGTTTAATTGACGTATAACCTTCCACACCAATTACCACCAGGATATAACATGGCTCTGATACCAACTGACGCAGGATGCGCAAAAGCAAATTTAGATAAACTCTAATCCAAAAGTGATAAACAAGCCGCACGTTGTGGGAATAAAACCCAAACAAGACATAAACTCTAAAACACAATATTATTAATGACTCCCAAGTCAAACAATGATAATGATCTCTATATTTATAAAATTTAGGGAAGTAAAACTTGTAGAGAAAGAAACCTAATTATAGTAAAAGACTAAATCCTAAACATTAATTATCCTAAAAGACGACCGAGATAAATAATAGAACATTTTGGAATCAACGATATTACGATGTAACTTCACTCTTCCTCTTGCGGCGTAACCAAACCAAACCAAGAATCATAAAATTTATCGAGAGGATTACGAAGTAAACATGGGGTTGGCACTACGCCGTAGTTAAAACGATATTCATGTTTTGATCAAGAATCTCGTCCCTATCACATTCAATAGTAGTAAATACCACATTTCTCACTGTTTCAATAAGTGTATAGTAGCATTATTTTCATTTTGACACAAGAACCATTTTTTCATTTAAGCGTGTAATGTTCAATTTCACTTAGCTAAATGTAGTCCCGTGCCGAGCTTGAGATTCTCAAGTGAATACATAGAAAACAACTTAACAATTAGTTTTCATACGCATAGTTAAGATGAAGTTAGTTTCGAAAGAGAAAATTTTGCAAAAATGATCACTGTCTTTAAAACAGGCAAAAACTATTTTGAGAGAGTCAACGAGTAAGCTCTAAACCATGCTTTTTTTACATATTTTTTTGAGTGGTATGTTGTATGTATGAATAAATTAACATTGATGGTTATCAATGTGTATACAATTTACAAAAATGAGTAACTATATTACTGTTGCAATTTAAGCTAAAAAAAAAATACTCACACCGTCTTCAATTAAATGCATACCATTCTATTTCTATTTATTTCAAAAGAAGTGTACATGTCCTAATTTTAACCATTTAAATTTGAAAAGGCAAGATGATATTTATTGGTTCAATTGATTTACAATGTGATTGATGATTCTACTTTTTTTAAACGGTATGCAAATCACTTTTAGAACTTGATGGAACAAGAATCTTGCAAATAAAGTTAATGTTTTTTTTCATGGTGACTCGAAAAAGATCGCCTTCCAAGTTCCAACTAGATGGAATCTCACTCCTGTGGCAGACTTCGATTCGACTAGATGCCCGACTTGCGATAATGCCATCGAAACATCCCAACATTTTTTCATGTAATGTCCTATCACTTTTTTCGTTCTGGTCAAAGGTTGCATCTTGGTGGGGCTTCGCGCGCGGATTAACCTATGGTTCTTGGAGACTTGATCAATTGGAGCGAATCGATCAATCTCCACAAAGATATCAATGCTTGTTTTGATGTGGTTATTAAACATCTCTATGGATCATATGGAACTAGAGGTGCACATTTCGGTTATAAACCTTAAACCGAACCAGTTTCAAAATCGATTTCGGTTCGAGTCAAACGGTCAAAAACCGGTTTTCTCTCAAACTGGTTCGGTTTGAAACCGGTTTTGGACATGAAAAAGAGGTTCCATGACCCTGAACCGGTTCTCAAACCGGTTGACATCTAAACATGCAAACCGGTTTTCAAATCGCCGGTTCAGTTATACTAAAACAAGTTTTCTCAAAACCGGTTTTTGGAAAAACCGGTTTTCTCAAAACCGGTTTTTGGAAAAACAGGTTTTCTCAAAACCGGTTTTTAAAAAAACCGGTTTCTGTTTTTATATTCGGGTCGGTTAAAAAAACCAGTTAATTTGTGCACCTCTATATGGAACTATAGGAACTAGCTTGTTTCGACCTTAAGCCTACCCGCAATGATACCTTAATGATGAGATTCAAAACTTGAATATGAAACTTAATCTGACTCGATTAGTAATCCTGTTACAACTTGTATTATTCCGTGTATGTTGTAAACAAATGTAATACATGCCGCACGTTGTTGCAGATTTTTATTTTTCTAGTTAATGTTCCAATTTAGTTTTCTTACTTTTGTTTTACTAATTAATTATTTGAATATGCAAGATCTAACAATTACTTTTCATGTCACTTTACAATTTGATATTTTAAACCACAAATTGCATTGCATAGTCAACTAATGTATTTTAAAAAGAAAAAGAAAAATCAAATCCACAAACTCATATACTGTAATATATTAAGTTAATAGGCTTATCAATTACATTTAATTACAAATTTTTGGGTGTTAAAAATTATGAATTTAAATTTATTATTCTTTGTGTTTGGTCTTCTCTTAAATGTATATTTTTTCTATTAACAAATTTGAATTAAGGAAGCTGACACAGATAGGCACTTTAAGCTCTTTTATTTTAACAAATATGAATTTAAATGTTTATAAATACTCCGTATAAAGTAATGCTAATGTGTTATTTAACTAAAGGTGAAATGTAGAGATGTAAAAGAGATTTAACCACTCTTGATTAAATACAACTATGAATAGTGATTCATTTTTGCGAAATGTATATAACGTAGCGTTTGATATGTCGTAATGAAAGGGTGAATGAAATAGATCATTACGGTGTAATGAAGAAGAAAACATGTTTGTTTAATGTAATGCAATAACTCATTACATAAAATGACTCATTACATCAATTTGATTCATTAGGGCCCATTCTTTTTTTTATTACATCTTGTAATGGAATCAAATTACATAAAAACCTATCTTTAAATACTCATTATATAAAAAAACCTATCATAAATATGGTATTTAAGTCATTTTATATTGATTACATTACATTCTATTGTACTAACCAAACATGATTAATAATGGTAATGAGTTATTTCATTACATCTATTATTACATTACGTTATTTATTCTATTCAGTTGTTATTCCATTTCGTACTACCAAACGAACCCTAAGTGTAATATAATGTAATTGTATCTCTGCTCCTTTAATTCCTTACTAGTTACTACGAGTGAGTTTAATGAATATACCGTTGTTAAAAAGAAAAAGAATTACATAAATAATCATTATGGTTTGTCGGTTTTTGCAAATTTAACGACCAAACTTTTTTTTCATCGGATCTAGTCATTGAGGTTTTAAATGGTTACAGATCCAGTCCAAATTCGTTACATAAATGGTCACTGGGGTTTTTCAAAACTACATAAATGGTTACTAAGATTTTGCCAAGATTGGACTAGATCTGCAACCGTCTGAAACCATAATGACAGGACCCGTTGAAAAAAAAAAGTTCAGTGACTACATCTGCAAAACAAACAAACCATAGTGACTAAATTTGCAAAACCAATATACCATAGTAAAGGGTGAGATCAATAAAGATCACATAAAAACTAAGAGAAATGATACATGGACCTAAACTTAGGCTTAAACTTAGACTTAAAATCAAGTGTGTGGCGTTTGATAGTTCGGAGACAGGACCCACTTCTTTCTGATCCATCGTGGATGATCCAAATGGTTTTAAGTATAAGTTTAGCCTAATTTTAAGTCAGTATAACTAAAGATCAAATGATCGATCTCAATCATTCATTTTGATCAAATTAATTCAATTTACTTTCACCATTAAATTTAAAATTAAATATCTCACAAACCGTTAATAGTTAGATAAAACTAATTATACCATTCATGACAGAATAATATTATCTTTCTATAAGATTTAATATTGTATACTTTCGACTAATTTATTTTTATCGTTTTTGGGTTTCGATATATTACATTTATAAATGAAAATTTTAAAATACTTTTTTGTTAACACAACCTCTAAACTACAAACCTAACCCCTTAACCCTAAAAAACCCTAAACCCTAAACCTCTAAAACCTTAAACCTCTAAAAATCCTAAACCCCTAAAACCCTAACCGCTAAACAAAAAAAACCTAAACCCAATCCGCTAAACCGTAAGAAACCTAAACGCTTAACTCCTAAAAAAACTTAACCAAAAAAAGTCAAACTGCTAAACCCTAAACACCTGAACCTTAACCGTAAACCTTAAACCCACAAAAAAGTCGGAAAAAAAAATCGAGATTTCAAATTAAAGGTAATTTTATGCTTGTCGTGATGGAATGATTAGTTTCGTCTAATGATCAATGATTTGTGAGATGTTTAGTTTTTAAAAATAAATG
Organism: Chrysanthemum lavandulifolium; assembly: GCA_022545495.1. Taxonomy (NCBI): domain Eukaryota; kingdom Viridiplantae; phylum Streptophyta; class Magnoliopsida; order Asterales; family Asteraceae; genus Chrysanthemum; species Chrysanthemum lavandulifolium. The sequence continues at coordinate 88,192,781 of CM040246.1, forward strand.
TGAAAGTTTATTTTATTGTTTTGAAGAAAAAATGAATGATTAAAAATAATTTATTTAATTTTTTTTTCTTTTTTTTATCTTTATTAAACCAAACTCATCATAGTAAACATTTATGTAATTATCTAAAAAAAAAAAAAAAACTGTAAAATTTACAGCTGAACACTTGAGGGGTAATGAGGTAATTTAATGCTTTAAGCAGCCGAGTCAGGAATTTCACACTCGAACCACTTTCCGGTCTGCTCCAACTGTATTCAAAAAAACATTTCTTAAAAAAATACACTCTGTATAAAATAATAAATCTGATCAGAGAAAACATCATATAATTGATCCTATAATTGATCCGGTAAATGGATGCAATCAGGAAACAAGCGACCAAGCTCCGTGAACAAGTTGCCAGACAACAACAGGTTTCACTTCATCTTTCCACATATATACATTCATTTTCAACTGTTTATTATATATGGGATCTGATTAAATTTCATACATTAGTTATTCTTATTCATTTTTAATTATACAATAATTTCATAAGTACTTGTTTAGAGAAAAATATATTTATTAGATAGTTGGACAAAAATTTACCTTAGTGTTCAAGGCATGTTTCATGTCGGGATTGATTTGGTCATTTGTTATTAAATAGCTGAAAGAGATAAGTATGTTGCAATCCTGGACTAGCGTGATCGTTGATACAATACAACTCATTCGCGCTAAGGTTATAAATGTTGGATCAATTCTGAGTGTGATCAGTTTTTTTAAACAAAATATACGACTATGTGTTGTGCTTGATTAAGTCGACTAAGAGGCTATTAAGCGGGTCATTTGAATTTAAAACGGCTCTTTCATCGATTTCAATGTTAGAATCAAATACAAGAAAATGTCTGTTGTTTCCCAATAAACATTGTTATTACTCTGTAACAGCTGGCTAAAGTTCCAAGCTAGCGACTCGTTATAAATGTGATTTTGTATATCTAGCATCAATATGTTCACAAAGTTTTCGGGGTCTGTTATAGATACCAAGTTTAATGTAATTTCATTCCATATATGTAATACGTTATTGTATGTATCTACGTGTGTGCTTGTATGTTTATTATACTAAATTAGGGCTGATAAGAAGCCAATTTAAGCCTTCTCCGAAAGCCTAAAAAGATCATGGGATTGGCTGGAAGGTCCTTCTATCGCTGCTTAACCTAACTTAATGCTTTTTGGAACATGGATTGGTTAACAATTAAACTCACAGGCTAGGGATATTGTTAGCAGAATGGTAGATTGGATGGTTCTTGAGGCAATATGAGTGAGTTAATTAGCGTACTTTATTTATAGTATAATATGATTCTGTTTACCAGCTGTTTTAGCCAAAAAAATTTGAGTCATTGTCTGGATCTGGTAACAAAGAAAATCCTAAACTTAGGAGTGAAGATTCCCAGCGGAAATATGGTTTTCTTAAAGTTTAACACACCTGAAACCTAGTTAGTTGAACCACTTGTTGTAAATGGGTGTGCAAGTATTGTACGAGTCAATACCTCAAATTGTCACGATGTTCCTTTTTAAACTTTCTAGCTGTTTGGCCTCTACTTTTGTCATGAAAATAGTAGATCAATAGGCTCTTACTGGCATAGTAGTTAGGATTTTGAACTTTCTAACTTTCTAGCTGTTCGAACTGATATCTGTGAATTAGTAGAGTAGACTTTGTGGTACTAAGATGCACTATAAACCTAACAATGCATAGCAGTTAGGACTTTTGAGGCTGTTAATTGCGTATATGGTAGATAGAGGGCTTGCATCTCAATGCAAGATTGTACCGCTTTCCTCTTAAAGTCGTTGCATTTAACATAAGCCAGCTGGTGTAGGGAAACTAGTGTCTCCTTTGTATACCATTGAAATTTAGCGACATCTAAGAACAGTAACTAATTACATTCTCTTGAAATCATTATCATACACCAACTTATGAAGATATTATCCTCTGGCGTTGATTATGTTGGAACTTTGTGAGTTTGGCTAGTTTGTTTGTATCCCAAGTAGACGAATGTTAGAGCATTTTGTGGGTATATAAACGAAAATTTTAATTAGTGTGAAAGGCTTGTTTTTAAGCTATATAGTTTGTGCATGTAACATATAGTACTAAAGGTTGAAGCTGCAACCACACGTACAAGTGTTGGTAGTTTGGTACAAGTCAATGTTGCAACAACTACTAAATGAATGTGTGTGTGTTTCTAGCAGAATTGGTCAATGAGAAAAGGGGATGAGTGGGGTGATCTGGAAGTCAGCCTAAGAGTTGAAACCATCAACACACATCCTTAATTCTTGGCACATTTGGTGATCATGGGAGATCACTATGATCTAATACTTTTGGCCTTATAAATAGAGAGAATGAGTCTTTATGCAAAGTGCGAAGAACACACATAACATACACAAAATAAAAATCGTCTTGGAGATGCTAACACATCATTGCAGTTTGAGCCTTGCAAACTCAAGTTTTTGTCCGCCATTGTCATTGTGTTGTGTTCGTTCGCTGTGAAAACAACACGAGTCTGCATTGATCCTGGGGTTTTACGTATGGAGGCTCTGAGCGTGTAGAAACACGTATGATCCTTTAAGGACAGGGAGCTTCTTCCTATGCAAGGCTCTATAACGGGCTCGTGTTCTGCAAATTCAAAACAAGGAGCTGCTGCAAAATTGTTGCTGTCTCTGTTGGAGTACTTCATGAAAAGAGTTTTTCATTTCCCAGGACATTTCTAAGTATCTAAGGGTGTGGTTCTGATATGAGTAATCGGGTATCTCACTTTATAGTTTGCATATATGTATCGTTTGTTGTTCGATAGCCATAGTTGTCTCAAGTTTGTTTTATGTCTTGTTCACAGTTCACAAGTTGGTGTAAAGGAACATTAATAAGCAATGCCTATATAAAAAAATACCATGAATACAACAGATTAACCTTAAGCTCTAAACTGAAAACACATGGTTACCATATGCTTAAGGTGTTTGGACTTCTTTCAAATCTAATAGGCTTAAGAGTTAAGACTACTTTTTGGTCCGTTAAAATTTCGCTATGTTAATTCCTCACGCCGTTATTGGCTTAATATAATATTATTTATTCACCAAATATCTGCAATAAATTTGAAAGACTATTCTATAGCAGTGGTTTGATATTACACTATCTAATCATACTATTGATTATATGGTTTCAATATCAGGCGGTTTTCAAGCAGTTCGGGGGTGGAGGATATGGAGGTTCAGATAATGTGGTGACTGATGAGGCAGAACTCATGCTACACCAAAAACTCGAGAGGCTATACATATCTACACGTGCTGCCAAGGTTGCTTACCCTGCGTATTTGTGGTTTATATATTTATGAATAAGTCAAGAGAAACAATTTCAAGTTGTATGCTGCTTAACCAGAAGATCTTATGTGAAAAGTGTGAATAAACATAATTCAAATTGGGAATCAACATAATTTAATATTTCTTTTGAATATGAAATTAAGTTGTTTTTTGTCCAGTCTGCTGATTTTTTGCCTTTCAGCATTTTCAAAGAGACATTGTTCGTGGCGTTGAAGGATATATAGTCACTGGTTCCAAACAAGTTGAAATAGGCAAGTTTGTGATAAGTCCCAAACCTGGTTGAAGTTTATAAAAATGAACATGATTTAAGTTTGTGTTAATGGAATCTTTTGACAGGAACTAAATTGTCAGAAGATAGCAGAAAATATGGTACCGATAATACATGTACTAGTGGTAATACACTATCAAGAGCTGCAGTCAACTTTTCGCGAGCTCGTATACAGATGGAAAAGGAACGAGGAAATCTACTCAAATCTTTTGGGACACAGGTTTGTATAATTTTTATTATTATTATTTTTTTTTGTGCTCAAAGGTCTGTCACGTTTTATGCCATATGTTCTCAACTTTTCATTTTCCATAATTAATCAATTACTACGAAATTGTGCAGGTTGCTGAGCCATTAAGAGCCATGGTAATGGGAGCTCCCCTTGAAGATGCTCGACATCTTGCTCAACGCTATGACAGAATGCGCCAAGAGGCCGAAACACAGGTCACCGAGGTTTCTAAACAACAACCAAAAGTGATGGAGGGATCCGGGCATCCAGATTTATTTGCTAGACTTGAAGCATCTGAAACAAAATTGCAAGATATGAAGTCCAACATGGCAACTTTGGGATGCATCAGCAATGGCTGCAGTTGTAGCTCAGCAGCAACAAATGACACTACAGAGACTTATTTTTATGGTAAAGCTTCTCATGTTAATGGTTTAAGTGAATTCCACATTTCATAGTTTGTTTATGTTGTCTGAAACACATTTTTTGATAGATTGAATCAGAACGAGCTTATGACCAAAAGATTGTTCAGATTCTTGATCGTCTTGCAGGAGAGGTATGCGTTTCTGCCATTACCCTGTTATAGAAGATGTTTATTTTCGGTTTTAATTTTTGTTGATGATATACCAGATGGTATTAGAGCGACAATGAATTGAAGCAGCTCCTGCACCAACGGTGGAAACAGCTCCACCTCCACCTCCACCTCCTTTTTAAGAAGTCAATAATGCGCCTACTGCTCCAATGCAAAACGGTTCAAATGATGGGGTGGATTACTTTTTAGGAGAGGTAATCATACAAATCTCATTTAAACTTATTCATAATTTCTTTTGTTGTAATAAACTAAATTCATTCCTATTGAATTTTTTCATCATGTTCCAGGCTATATTCTCATATTTTGCAGAGTCTGATGTGGAGCTCAATTTATCGACTGGTGATTTTGTTGTTATCAGAAAGGTATGCAGCTCTTGAATCTTGTAACTTGTAATATTAGCTAAAATATCAGAGCTTTCTTGAACACGAGTTCGGTAACTCAGAATCTGTTAATGAGAACAGGTATCAAATAATGGGTGGGCTGAAGGTGAATGCAAAGGGAAAGCAGGTTGGTTTCCTGTTGAATACATTGAAAGACGAGAAAGAGTTCTTGCAAGCAAGGTGGTTGCAGAAGTTTTTTAGAGAGTAAGTTCTATCTCCTTTGGCCTATAGTTAATATCCCATTGTGTTTGTATGTATTTTTGGCATTTCAATATAAAAAGACATTAGACGTTATTCACATCCCTTCCTACTCTTGTTCTGATTGGAGACCGGCAACTATAGAGCTTCAACTTTGTACACTTTTGTATGTATCGTGGTGTTCATTATGTATCTATTTGTGACAAGTTTGATTAATTATGTCAAATTTTTCTAAGCGTTACTAGGGAGGTCTATTATAGGCGATTATAATAAATGCAGAATTAAATCAAGCGCTAACTGTATTTCTTTTGTGTGTATTTTTTTTTGTCAAAATGTCATGTTTATTAAGAATTTCTTGCTGCAAGTGCTCTTTGTCGCCGAGTGTTAATTTTTTCGAACAAGGCAAGTTCATAAAAACTCATGAAAATATACAACAAATGTTACAACAAAAAGGACATAAAGTCCGAACAAACAAACACAAGACCACTATATATAACAACAATTTAAGCTCAGACAAAAAGGAAAGTAACGTAAAGTAAACATTTTCCTCCCAAATTTGGGAGGAAACATTTTACTTTAAGAATCAACAAAAATACATTAACTTTCATTTCATTTCATTTTCTTTTCCTCTTTAAGTATCTTGAGAACACAACTTCTTTTCCTTTTCATTTCCTTTCTTTTTCCTCCTTAACACTCGAGAACACAAGGGTTGTTCACAAATCGGAGTAATACCCATGTCGAAAATCGAAACCAAACCGAACCGAATTTGCCAAAACCAAACCGAACCGAATTAAATATTCGGTTTTCGGTTTGAATATGGTTTTGACTAAATGAAAATCGAACCAAACCGAAAACCGAATTCACATAAATGTATATATTTATATATATAAAAAAAACAAAAAAACCTATTCCTAGTATAAATATAACAAATTTTAAGGTTTTTTATTTTATTTTATTTATTTATTTATTTTTTTGACGCTTAAAATTTATATAATTAGATGAAAAAAATATAAATTATATAATTGGTCAACAAACCGAACCAATTCAAATTCGGTTCGGTTTTTAATCAATTGAATTTGGTTCGAGTTTGATTTTCGGTTTACCCATAAAATTTTAACCGAACTAACTCGATAACCGAATAAATTAAACAATAGATAATCGAACCGACGTCAAGTTACACATTCACATTTGGTTCCTCACATCCTTGACTTATTTGTTTAACACCAACCAATTTCAATAAGAATACCATGACTGTACCCAAATGCATATAGACAGTCTGCTCCAAACCATTTCATTCTTGGCATTCACAGTACCAAACACCCCTTTCCATTTCCTCAAAATATTTAAACAGTACATGATCTTGGATCCACCAGCCACACGTCCCATCTTAATTTATATTTGCTCCATCTTCGCACAATCCATTCATAGGACCTCAACTGAATTTCTTGAAAGAGTTTCATATGTGATTCAACCATTTTCCCAAACACCCAACAATTACAATTTCTCCAAATAAAGTATCCCGTTGTCCAAGAAAACGCTTGCCATATTGCTATATTTTTTGATGACATCCCACCATTATGATTAAGCATATCATATGCTGTGAACGCATTCACATTGCCTAGTTGCCACCACCCAAACACCAACAACCATACACCTTCATCCCCCCACTGTCGCCGAGTGTTAATATTTGTGTATTGTATATTTGGAAGATTCACATTTTAATACTCGCTCCAAATTTTATATATTCTCCATACAATATACTATTATGATCGAGAAGGTTCATTAAAGAGGCCAAATCCCAATGGACTCATTTTTGCTATGTATATACTCTCTAAAATAACTTTAACAGCAAAATCTTATTAGAAACAAGCTAGCAAGATGTCAAACGAATGAGTTACAGTAGCGATTAGAAGCGGATATGGGATCATTGATCCATTCGAATATTCGATCCAATCTATCCGTAGATTCCTACTTCTATTTGTGGTCCACAAGTGAGAG